>JAODLI010006527.1:0-27860 GCA_027575585.1 Percopsis omiscomaycus | reverse complement strand
GCGCGAGAGAGAGAGAGAGAGAGAGAGAGAGAGAGAGAGAGAGAGAGAGAGAGAGAGAGACAACGTCAATCCACATAAACACATACTACGAGAACAATCGATGCAAACAACATGCGACAACAACGTGGTATGATTAAAGTTGTTGTGGTTGCCATGGTTACCTCCTGGATGTTGGAGACATCTAGGGCCGTGTGGATCAGACGTCGGTACATGGGATGCTTAATGTCTTTACCTTTCTTATTAAGGTCCACTGCCTAGGGAGCGAGGGAAAAAAACAAACAAACAAAGACAGAAAATTGAAATACCCTGCCCAATATACTCCAACTGACAATAGCTCCTGCATTATGAATACTGACATGTGTACACGACATATGGTGTGTGTGTGCACTGACCCTCTCCTTCATGCGCTGTACAATGAAGCGAAGGTATTTACACATCTCTTGTTTGGTTAAATTCTTCTTTTTACTGCCCTGGGAGACACACGGGGGAGGATGAGTGTGACGCCAAGACAACACATGCAGTCCAACACAGAAACGTACACACAATTCCTTAGTACATGTACACACACACCCCTCCTACCCTACAGACGACACAGGTCCAGTGGGAGGCGGGGTCTCTGGGGCGACTGTCGTCATGGAGACACTTGAGGTGGTAGACGCGGAAGCACCCGTCACACTGTAACACATCTCCAGGTAGGTGGCACTCGAAACAGTACCAGTCGTGATCCTCTGCCTCCCAGTCCTGAACACACCAACACACACAGAGCGTTGGGTCACCCCCCCTCCAGCCCTCCGAGCACACACACACAGAGCGTTGGGTCACCCCCCCTCCAGCCCTCCAAGCACACACACACACACACACACACACACACACAGAGTGTTGGGTCAGCCCTCCAACAGCCCTCTCAACACACACACACGCTGCATCTCCTCCTCACACAGGCCAATCCAGTAGCAGAGGCGGCCAGCCAAGGTAAATGCAGTAACAGTCTACTGCAGCCTGGGTGCACCATAGCTCAGTGTTTGTAGGGGCTAACTGTTCACCGCTGTGTTAGCGTGCTATACACCTGAGTTGGGGAGTTGTGTGTGAAGACAGAGTTGTTTGCCAACCCTGGAGGTAATTATTAGCTCGCCTCACTGCAGAATGTAACACTGGAACTACTACTTGGCATTCTCCCACTGGCAGGGCAGAGTTAATATAGAATCTCAAGTGTTTGTGTTGCGAGCTGGGGTAAGGCTCACAAGCTGTTCAAAACCACTGCAACTGATCTGTACAGGAGTCAGATCTCAGAATCTGTTTGTTTATAAACACTTACGACACTCCAAAACAATGGGGGAAATTCTACTGCAAATAGTTGGCTTTCATTGATGGGCAGGAGGACAAGCACAGAGCCAGTGATCCAACAACTTGTCAGGAGTGTGAACCCTCCCACACAGGGTCTGGACCACAAGGCCGACCGGAGGAGTTGTGATTGACGGCAAGCATGACATATTCCTCCCCCATCTTTTGCTGCCTGTCCCGCTCTGCTTGGTTTGGCGAAAAGGAGCCATGGGTCAAAATGTGGACAAAATAGCGCTCTACCCAATCAAGACAAATGTGGATTTTGAATTTGAATCAATTCAATTTACTGTTGTGAAATTCAAATTCAATATTGGTGAAATTCAATCTCGATTGAAGAAATGCTAAATCAATCAAATTCAGAGCAAGTTCAACTTCCAAGTGTTCCAAGTATCAACACTAAAGTTGTGTTCTAGTTGCATTAATTAATGTTATTATGTTGGTGTGGGATACGTTTGTGGTTAGCTGTTCTACAGTAAGTACAAGCTAATGATTAATGGAGTTTGTGTTTGTTGGTGTTAGTAATAGCACCCCTGCTGCTATTCCTTCTCAGTATTTATTTGGCTGCTGCAAAAACCTCATTTGCTCACAGAAATCGATATAGTTTATTCCTAGGCCTCCAACGGTCTGGGGGGAGCTCATTCTTAAAAAGAACATCTCAATGCCTAAATGCCACAAATACTGCCAAGTGTATCACAGCTCAGATGCAAACAGGCAAAGATCCAGGCTCTCTTGAATACCTGGCATAGGCCCCGACATGTTACTCCTGTGTACATGGCATGCAGTCTAAGGAGGCACGCTTGCATTTTAACTGACAGAAGCCAGAGAGCCTTCCATCGCTGGTGCAGAGAAAAAAAGAAAAAAACTTCAGCTTGTCCATAAATAGTCATGAGGATGCGAGGGAGCGAAGACAGCTCCAGAGCTGCCAACTGCAAGGGCCCACAGACCCCAAGGGTCCACAGACCCCACTCTAAGAACCACTGTGGATGAGGATGAGGGGGTGTCCATGAGTGGAACATTTTAGGGGTCCACTTACTTTACAGTCAGACACACTCCTCAGTGTTCTCTTCACTTCTAAAAACACAATACACACTTCAGTGCCACACAACCACTCCACAACACAGAGAGCTCTTGTGCTCTGCCAGGCATCAAGAGGCACTTCACTATCATCAGGGCATCCGATGAATGAAACGGCTCCGTTCAGAAGCCAGGAGCTCTTAGCACCAAGAACACTGTGTCTGAAACTTTGGCAGAAAGGGTTTTAACAGTAGATAGTACCCATAAAGTGGCCTCTTTTATCCCTGTGGAGAAAATGCATTCCTGCCGCAGTCTGTATATAACAGAGCAAACAGTGCAGAACAGGGCAGAGGGAACATTACATAAATTAAACAGAAGACAGACATTCTATGATGCTGGTTCTGTGCTGCATCAGCTCAGCCCACATTTCTCTGTCAGGTCTTTCACTATGAGGAAACAAAGTCACACAATGTTTCCAGAAAAATCTATTACATAAATGTAGGTCATACAAGTTCAGCCAAGGTTCAAAGCACTCGCTTCTCATCTTGAATTTACCAGAGGAGAGACCAAAGGATTGTGAATGGAAAGAAAGTGTGTGTGTGTGGGGGGGTTTGTGTTGTACTGCCTGTAGCATTTCCAGACCCCCCACAGCAGAACCTGGTGGTGTCGGCGTCTTGCTAGAATAGGCTGGAGACCTGAACGCACCAACATGCAGGGCTAGCGTGCAGTCTGATCTTTCATTCATTCAGTGAACCCACATACGCAGGAAAAATAACACTTGCCACTTTGAATAAGCAACATTATTAAACATTATTAAGAATGCATGAAGCACCAAGCCAAGAAGAAAGCTCTTGAAACACTGGGTAAACCTGGATTAAATCCAATCTGATAGCATAGAGGCACCCTGATGCATTTTAGATTTATTGAGGATTGGTAGTATAGTTGATGAATCTGAGAAGTACTGTACAGTCTCTCAGCAGGACAAGAGAAGGGCAACTGCTCTGGCCAGCTAGTTTGAATCCAGGCAGGCACCTGGCTAGAGACAGTTAGCCTTCATCATAGAGAGGCAATTATGCTCTCTCACACACACACACACACACACACACACACACACTTTGGAGGTACCGCTGACCTAAGGAGGTTAGTCAGCTGTCTTACTAGTGAACAGAGGGTTATAAAACTAGACCCCCATCCCCTTCCCAAATCTCAACCCAAAACAGAAAGAACAGCATGCTGGACAGATAAAAAGCACAAAGCACAAACCCTTTAAGAACTAAACTACCACGAGCAACAGATTACAAGAACTACAAACACACATACACACACTCATAGATGCTTGCTACAGACCCTCGGCTATGCTAGCATTGCTTGTCTCACGTCAAATAAGACGCTAAACGTGGTAGGAGCACTTTCTTTATAGTTTATAGAAGGAAACAAATGCACTATACACTAGTAGTATGAACACTACCATTTATTATTTGATATCAAACAATAGCACTTGAAGTCCAGCTTTGTGATCACTTAACTTCTATCTTTTTCATTTTTATCATCTACATGGAGATATGACCATTTGAGGAAAAGAATCATGGACCCTAACAACATTGGTTATTATTAGTTTATGCTTTAAACAGCACAACATGGCTAGATTAGGGCCATACCGGGCCATTCCTGCTCCCGTCTGCCAAGCAACAGCACACCTGTAGATGAGTAGCGAGCAAATATTTCATGATCACTGATCTATTCAGCAAGAGGTTTGGCCACGGTGACACAGCACTCTGAGGGACTTTACTGAAGCTTTTTAACCAGCTTTATTAGCAAGTCTGGAAGTGACTCTATTGTCGGCATGGAAGGAAAGACATTTTGAAATTGTATGATCTGAGGTGCATACGTCATATTATTTATACTGCCCAAAAGCCTTTATATATTTTAATGCAGCCTGTTGCCACAAACCAGAACATGTGTAGTTTGATAAAAAAAGATTCAATAAAATCCCAGAATGCACTGCATGTGGCAGAAGTGATTTCTCACAGAATGATATTAGTTGAGAGGAGAAAAACCCCAAAAATAAACAAAAGACGTAAAAATAATAAGAAACATCCCCCAAATAAGAAACGGGGAGGAGTCCTTACCTTACTTCCCTCTGCTTTCGGCTCCTGTGATTGCAAGTGATTCAGAGAGTAGTGTTTGTAAGACCTGCAGCTGTGGAGCTCCACCGGATAAACCTCTTCCTCAGAGCAGTAACCACTTCAACACACCTCATAAGATCCCATAATAACGCACAGGCCCACCACAAACTAGACTGCACAGTGAGTGTACTTTTTGAACAGCTAAATCCAGTGGGCCTTTACATTCTGACCCGACAGTAACATATGACAACAGCGCAAATTAGCAGATAAGGCTTTAATAGAGTCTCTGACATTGTTATGCTGCTACAAGTACTGTAGCTAACCTCCGATAGAGATAGATAGATAGCTAGCTCTCTCTATAGATAGATAGATAGATAGATAGATAGATAGATAGATAGATATATCAAGTAGGTCATTTAGCAGACGCTTTTATACAAAGCGACTTACAATTACATGGTGCCATTACATGGAACAGATAGGGGTTAGACATCTTGCTCAAGGATGCTTACAGGTAGGCCAACTCTGGGGCTCGAACCCACAACCTTCCGGCTGGGAGTCCAACACCTAGACCACTAGACTATCCTGCCCCCTATATACAGTGTGTGTACGTACTCGTATGTATATGTGTAAATGTGTAGATAGATAGATAGAATGTGTTAAATGCTCTCACGAAAAAGCATCAATTAATGGACCTATTATCTTGAGGTGCTATGTATTGACAAGCCTGTACAGAGTCTCTGTTAGTGAAAGTATGAGCTTGATAATACGTGATATTGCTCTGTTGTACTATATTGCATTGCCATTATTATCGTTGTTGCTGTTATGTTTGAGGCAACACCACTTGGCCAGACCATTATTGTGAACCAGAACTGGTTGTCAATTAACTCAGGAGGTTAAATAAACATAAGAAATAACTAGAAATAAATCAAAAGGGCAGGTCGCACCCCTCCTTAACAGCAGGGGGCATTGCTCAGCTTACCATTTCATCGCCAGGCAGCCAGTATCCCTCTTGCTCAATGCCAGCCTTGGAGCCTTTACAGCCCACCGTCAGAGTCTCCACAACAAGACCGTCCTTTACCGCCAGACTCAACTGACGAGCAGTTTCCTTAGGATGCATGCCAAAGACACGACTCAGGTACCTGGAGGGGAGAGGAGATGCATGTTCTTCAAACCTTAATTGATAAATAAAGGATGGTGGTCGGGTCTGTATTGTTTTCTGTTGGTGATTGTCACCATGACAACAGCGGGATGGCGGTATCTGGCTCGAGGTCACCATCGTATGAGCTGACCTGAGCATTTCAGTGTGCTGAGAATGATTACTCAGCTGTTTGAAGCACTGGGACGACAGCCAGGCAGTGAGGTTAAACCAGGACAGTCCAAGTGGTAGCGGGTCATTTTTGCCCAAAAGGGATGAGCAAAAACAGGTCCCCGAAAACACAAAAAAACCTTAACGCTTCACACACAAATCAATGCATCAACCTAACCCTCTCAAGTGAATTTCATGGCATAAAATAATGAAGACAAAAAAGAAAGAAATAACGCATCCTACCTCAAGCTGCTTGAAAGAATTCAGAAGCGAAACAATAGCTCTTCGATATAAAACATATTTTTGGTCACCACATATAATATACATGTGCGCTATTTCATAGTTTAGATGTGTATAAAATAGTAAAATAAAGAAAATGAGTAGGTGTGTCCCAACTTTTAACCGGTCTGTATATCTGTATATACAAATTACAGCAACATGGTTTATATTGATGTCACATAAACATCGATATGTTTAATCAAGTGCGAGACAGAGAGCACGTGTGGTCTTTTCGGGGTCGCAGGTCAATAGGTCTGAGAGCGGCAGGGAGCAGCCACCTCCAGAGGTCCGAGACTTACTTGGAGATGCGGTCCATGTTGGCGATCTGCTTCTGGTTGCGAATCACCTCGATGGCAGCCCAGACGTACTGGACCACCCGGGGGTCCGCCTGTCTCTTCTTAACCAGGCGAGACATGACCTCTTTACTGTCTCTATTCATCTGACCTGCAGACAGACAGCAGACATGCTGGTCAGCCGAGGGAGCAACGTGTTCTCAGGGTAGAGCGCATGCTAAACGGCAGCTCCGCCAATACCAAGGAGGTCTTGTGCTCCAGGTCAGCAAGAGAACTTGATGGCCGACAGAGCTACAGGCAAGCAGGCGTGTTGTTTATAGGCAGTGCCGATGCACTGATAGACCGAGGCAAGCTCTGCTGTTGAGTTACGTCACAACCATGGCTGTAGATCTGAACAACTCATTGGTTCAGTTTGACATGAATGAAATTGTGCTTTATACAGTTTCATAATAATAGTTTATAGCAGACATTTCCTCTAACCAGAAATCCCTTTTAATGCAGACTATAACAGAATTGTGTTCACACCTGCATCAACCCGTACCAGGGTTCAGTAGGCAGCGGTATTAGACCCCCATTCTTCAGTAGACCGAGGTTTGCTTGTTGTTGTTTTTTTAAAGAGAGCTAACTTGGAAATAAGTTTGTGGAAATGAGGTAGCATGCTCGGATACTGATACAATAAATAGAACCTTAATGATTTAGCTCTAAATGTAGCAGTGTGGCCTGCATAGGTAAAAGTATAGTTCGGATGTGGATTTGTCAACAGTGAGGGAGAAAAAAAGCCCTTAAAAGTTAATGTTGTACTATAAAGGTTATCATATGCAGCTTTTAAATTGCTTTGTGGGTACAGAATGAGCTTTCCACATATAGTTAACAGGCCCATAGAATTAATATTTGCACTGGTGCAGCTACAGCAATTAGAGCTCATACAGAAAGTATGAGCTCTAAGAAATGCTCTTTTCAAGGGATAAAAGCTATTGCATCTTTAAAGACTTAAAGTGCACCAAGGTGTATATCTGCACTGGGGTCTTCACACACACTCAAATAAACTACCGCCAAAAGCCAACCATAATAATCCCTATAGTGGAAAATATACTAATTAAAATGCATCCCAGCCCTATTAATGCTCATTATGGGAGGGACAACTTCTTTATAACACTTCATTATTATTTCTTTACATATGAGCAGCATTACTCAACTCTCTACTGATCAGACATAACACAGTTCGGATTATTTCACCCAGCTTTTTTCAAATGTTTTTATTTCTTATCAAAGTTTGCAACCAAATTTCAATCACATACGACAGCCTCTAGTGGATGCTACTTTCACTGGTTACTGTTATTGTGTTTAACTAGATCCTGTATTTATTCTTTCATTATTTTGAACTCCTAATCTTTTACCAAATTGTTGAGACGCTGGAAGTCCAATCATATCTTTACCCCAAACTGCTGTTTCTCTGTGCATTTGATAAACACATTCAACAACACTATGAAAGTAAACCTACTTCTGAACCAGATTCAGGGGTATTAGGGAGTCGTCTCAACACTAACCGACCTCTCCTCAGAAAAGGTGTAACTAAATCTGAAAACAACAGGACAGTATTGTGCAGGCACAGCCTGCACTCCCGGCATGCCATTGAAATACAGTGCCGTGTTGTGCATGGCTGGACACACCGAAAGCTGGATGTGTGTGACCTTGAGATGGAAATCAGCTGTATAGTTCTTCAATCTATTGTGCTAAACGCCATTTATGTCTCCACACACACCATCCTATGTCTTACTAATATCTAAATACAAATACATCACTGAATACAACTGGTAATATTACAATACTTTCATTGTATTTATTTAATCAATGCATTGTTGTCATCGAGATAATCATTATTATTACAGGCTCACAAGATATAGTGCTTTACTTAAATAAGAAATATATATTCCTAGATCCCATTATACCAGCACCATATATAAAGAAGGAGCTTATCTTCTATCTATCAACAATTTTAGTGGATGGTTTAGATAAAGCATATAAGGCTTATAAGAACGTATAAATTAAAGATTCAGTGCTAATGTTTCTATATCCATATTATTTTTATATTTTATTTGGTTGCTGCAGCGATGCAGTGTGCTTTGGCAATAAATAAAGTTTGCTGGCATGTTATGAGGCGGACTGCAGCACCCTGAGAGTAGAGCTGAAGGTGAAACCGGAGGAAAGCAGAGAGGCTTCAGTCAGCAACATGATCCGGTGTTCTACCAACACGTAGGCGTTAATGAGGGCCACCAGTGACACGGTGACACGATAGCACTAGTCCTCGTACATTATGTAGCTCTTGGGCTGATAAAACCACAACACGGACACGCTGCCTGTCGAACACATACATAAACACACCTCCCCGCATGGATAGTACTACCGCTGCCATGACAACAAATTGGTCACCTTTAAGCGCTCTGTAACCAATTAAGCACCACAAAGGTGCGTCACGCTGGGGCCAATTAAATCTACTCAAAATCACGAGAGTGGGCTTGGTTGGCCCAAGATAAACATATCAAACATCTCGTTCCGTGCCAAGTCACCAGTTGGAGTGTGCCAGAACCTGCTACACAGGTCGTGACATATTAGTCTGGATGGGAATGATTTGTACATTGATTTATGCTGCCAGCGTTAATCTTAAACTGATATTGGTGGAGTTGGATGGACTCACTCATCCCAGGACAGTCGCACTAAATCAGTGAAGTACAGTGGTGCACATGTATGAAGAACAACACAGAAATGCGACATTTAACCGATCCAACAAAGGAGACGGGCCACGGCTAAGCTAGCCTTCTAGCCGTCTGCTAGCCTGTTAGCTAGTTAACCTTCCGCCAAACGTTAGTCACTTTACAAACCACTCCATTAAGTTTAGAATCTTAATTTACATTTAAAACCAACACGACAGCTGGAATAGTATTTCCCTCAAATAAAATTAATAAACGCCGCCGTTAACCAACATGGTAGTGTGCTTGCTTGATAGTATAGTATGTTACGTAGCTAACGTTGCCTTTATCCTGGAACAAGTATGTATGTCCCAGTAAAAGTGGCATATTATAAATATACGACCAAATAAATATAGATAAATTCAACAACGAATACTGGGAAACCCGATCAGCTAACATGCTAGCAGCTAGCATGCTGAGGGTTTGTTTTGAGGCGCCATGTTGCCAGTCCTCCATCACGAGACTGAGCCGTAAATCTCTTTTAACTTCTGCCTTTTCACACAAAATAAAAAGTCAAACCCACCTGTGCTAAAGTGTGTATAACATCCAAGGCTGTAGAAATCCGAGAAGGACTGAAGCAGACAGATTACATTTGTATTTCCGGGTGGTTTGGTTTGTCCAGCTGACAAATCAGCCTGCTGCAGGTAAACAGAGCAGTCTGCACACCGCTCTAGTGGTGGAATGTGGCTGGCACCCAACTTCACCAAATATACAATGAACGTGTATTAAACCATTAACAAACTACACAGAATCAGAAGCTATTCTAAATAATCACCAACCATATGTACTACAACTACAGTCTATTAAAACCAAAAAAATAAAACGCCGCTAATATTGGAGGAATAATACACTACAAAAGTACACTACAATCGAACAACCAAACCAAACCAGTTAGTACCTCAACCTAAAATGTCTATCTTATGAATAGACTAAACCCAATTTATTGTACAAAATTTATGTTCAAATAAAAAAATGTAAGGCAAAAAGACAGAAGGGCCAACAAAGAAGCAAACAAGCCATGCTCCAATCTCAGGACGATTCCTTGAGTATCCTTGACTTTTGTAGTATATGGGCTTTGTGTGGCTGTAGGCCTTCGCAAAGGTGTTGAACCCGTTTCCTGGTACATATAAATCACAATTTGTACACATGTACAAAATGTTACTTATTTTTCATTACAGGAGAGGACAGGAGAGGGTTGTGTGAGTTTTAGAAGTATTAGACATACAGTATTGCCATTATCCACTAGGAGGTGGCAGAGTTCTACTAACATTTTATGAGACAAGATGGAATACCAATCATCATTATAAAGTTCACAGCACCAGAGAATTCACCCTCCACTGAGGGTTTATAACACAGGCTATAATTCACGTAAATACACTGTTCCTTGTGGAAGTAAATACCCTCAGATTACGACAGTCTGTACGTTTAACCTCATACTCATTAAAATACCTGCTGCCTACAGTATCTGTCTCTCTGTCTGTCTGACGGTCTTTTTCAATTTCTTTTTCTCTGTCGCCCCATTCTCTCGCTACATTTTTCTAATTAGTCTAATCTCAATTAGAGTTAATCTCAGGTTAAACATAAAATCAGTACCAGAATGCAGTCTGCTAGCCTCAACTCTGATTATGGAAATGACATGGCCTGTTTGCCGTAACTCCATGCAACTCAGAAAACAAATACAACATCTCCTGCCATCATCTCATTCAATTTAATACTTAGTTTTTGGTGCTTTTGCAGCTCACAGAAACATTACCACAAGGATTCAAAATACTAAATTTACATGAAAGTTTCTCACAGAGAAGGAAAGAAGGCAATGTTTGCCTACTGCTTACTTTTCTATTCACCTTATTAAATGCTATAATTAATTAATACATCTGCAGTACACTGAATGGCTTGACAGACAATCTGCAATGCTTCCATCTGTTACATTAGAAAATAAATTAAAAAGCTAAACTGAAATCCACCTGAATTTCAGGTGATGTCTGTAATCATGTTGTACTGAATGGCTGAGCGGTATAATGGCCACCCAACTCCACAGATGTTTCACGGTTCATATCTAGGTGCTCAAAGAGATGAACCAATAGTCATTAGCACTTCTATAAACCACCAAATCCAAAATGGAATAATTAAAGTCAAACATTTGAAACTCACACAGAGCTGATTTGTTGCAATTGTCATATGCAGATTGAGCCACACTATTATTTAACTTTTATATCACAAATGGTTACAACAAATTGCATGTAAAAGTACAGCTGTGAAAACATTTACATTTGACTTAAAAACCTTTAATTCGCAAGACAAGTTGAAATAACAAGAAACTATTTGCTAAAAACTGACTTCTTGTTTCACAATGTCCTCACAAAAATTTGGTAAATTGCTTCACAAATTAATGAGTCCCACAAGCTAAATAAAGTGTGTGAGACACTTCGTAAAGGTCAACGAGACACCACTGGGTGAGTCATGCTGGGTCACGAATAACTCACACACACACACACACACACCCACACACACACATACACACACACACACACACACACACACACAGACGGTGATAAAGGGTAAGGCTGTTGTTTGGTTACCATGTCAACATGTGATTACTTTACATTCCACTCTAGACCGGAAACATGTGACTTCCACGCTCGGTCATAACCCCAGCTCTCATCTTAACCCTTACCTTAACCACCAATCAGGATAGCCTCATCTTAACCCTTACCTATAGCATTGTCACTCATAACACTGTATACGTAGTTCCGGTGCAACTGGTTGTTCATATAATAATCAATATTTATTGCTCAGTTGTATATTGAAATACTGTTCCAGGTGCATTACATGACGCAGAAACCAACGGCATGTAGTTGGTCATCGTGCATGTCAATCAAAATACCTCTGCCTGTCAAGTAGACAGGTCTTTATACAGTTAGCCAAGCTATATCAGACTTTACCCAAGTAAAGGCTGGCTCTGTGAGACTATACTGCAACCCATCTAGACCTTATTCTACATCTAATGAACATATTAGATACATAAGATCAATAATACTATATAATATAACATAACATAAATAATAACATAATATATAACACGTAACAATAATAACAGCAAATGTAAAATGTGTATGCCTTCTATGCACTGTAATAAACAGTATATATAGGGCCGTTGTCGCTCTAAATTATTCTACAACATGGATGTGTGTAAAGTGACTGTGATGATCCTCCCATGAGCCCTGTTGCCCTTTAGAGGTGTCCAGCAGTCGTTCAGTATTCTATTCATCCTTTCATCGTGTCAGGCCTGAAGTGCTGAATGCATCCTGAAGCTCTATCACAGCACCGTACTGCCATACAGGCTGAGAAAGTGTCCAAAAAATACTGTTGTAAATACAAGGAGAACAATTTCGTTGTACGTCGAGCGTGGCAACACATGAAAATCACAGTTAGTGGCTTTGAATAAAGGCATCTGCTAAATGACCTAATAGATGTTTGTCAGTTGGGTTTTTATGTTGTGTTTGTTTTGTAGCCATGGAAATGTGAATGGAGTAAAAGCATGAATTTAATTTTGAAAATATACTGAAGTGAAAGTAAACAGATACTTGAGTACAAACTCTTCAACTACATTAATAGTATTCTACGTACATCTCTGCTGTCCTGGGGAATGAGAGGAAGTCTAATGTAAAACTTCCACAACCGTTAGATGTTAAACAATTTTCCTGGCCATTCACATTTTAAAAACCAACGTATTTTAATTTGTGCCTTTGGTGGAGATAATCAGGTGGAGTTTGAAGATGTGCTTCTTTAACTTTTAACCAATCACAATTGTCTATGGCTTTTTAGAGTCAACTTAACCTGTGTCAGAGTGACCCCTGAATCTCTGCCCACTTCAAATGCAGCATTAGGTGAATCTGGCATTGCCCTTTCCAGCTGCATCTTCCAGTATGAGGAAACACTTGAGCCCATCAGCACTGCTGTTGGTGTGGCTTTCATACAAACCCCCTGACTAACAGATTGTCTTAAACAACATATTTTGTCAACAAAAACTGACAGTTCTGATATTCTTTCTTCTATGATTTTTTTAATGGAGTCTTGCTTGTGTGTTTGGTCTTTAGGATAATAATGTGTTTCTCTGCCTGCTCTGTGTGTGTGGGTAGCTGTGTAGGAAGGCAATTTATGTGGAGGTTGCTGTGTGTCAGAGATAACCTTACCTGTAGTCCAATAATGGGCCTGTTAGACTTGACGCCTCCAGCGTGCTGAGCTGGGGGAGTTTTAATGGATGGAAATGAACTACCTTTATGCCTGATAAACACATGCCTGTTCATTTAACACAGTGGATTTCAGTGTGGGGGTTGAGGCCCTCATATGGGTTGCAAGATCATTTCAAGACTTGGAAATAATAATAATAATAATAATAATAATAATAAGTATTATTAGTATATAACTAGTATTAGGCCTATATCATTATTAAAATGGCCATACATTTTATTCATTGAGAACTGCTGCTTTGACACGCTCCTGTCTGTACATACCAACATATGTAGCTTATCCGTTGGCGTTGGTGTGAGCGAGACATTGATTGATTGATTGATGTCACAAAATACTGAATCCTCCTGCTCAATAATGTTTAATGCATGTGGGACAGACTTACTGCATTTCAGAAACAACATTATAAATTCTCCTGATTCAGCCCCAGAGAGCATGGAACAGGTTTGGTACTTGAAAAGGAATGAGCCAAACCTGCACTGAATCTCAGTCACAATCGAATTTAGGACAAAGGAATTTAGCTGTTGTCAAAGCAGAAAGCAATAATGTTTTATACATTATAAATTATGACATGATATGTGAACTCATGTATGATCAGGTCACTGGCTTAATCTGTAACACAACAATACCACATAGGCCTACGTGCTTAGCAGACAGCAGAAGAGAGAGTAACAATGAAAGTGTTATTTTGTGCCTCAAATTTCCTTCACCATTCCGAGTGTAGCTATGTGGAGCTCGCAAGGCTCGTGACTAAATGCAAGTGATCTGGAGAACCAGTCACATGCTGAGTTTTTTGGGGAAGGAGGGGTTGGGCACGTTTTGGGTGTGTTTGAAACCAAATCAACATTGTTTCTGTAACATCCGCAGAAATAATCGGATTGTCCGTTTGAGTTGCCCTCAGTCAAGCTAGAAAAGTACAAAGTGTAAATGAATGCTCAGTTATAAATATGTTATTTTATGATGTTTATTGTACACAACACAACTTAATTGAATGGACATTTTCTACTAATGTAATATGATTTGAAGATCCTCTACTACATGTAAGAGTTATTAAATAGAGTTGAATGGAACGTCAGGTAATGAATATTTCATGTTAATATTAATATAATCTTCATTGAGTGGAAGTATTTATTTTGGGGTTTAAATGTCTGCCTCCCAGAGGAGTTTGTCAAGCATTTTAGGCAGATCAATCCTTCAGTTATCATATTTTATAAGGGTGTGTGTGTGGAAGGTTTAATAGACAGACATGGCTTCCTTCTTGATAAGGAACTAAATTAAAATAAACACACGCCATTACACACACATCCACACACACAACTCCACCTGAAAGGTCAAATACGCACGCACGCACACACACACACACACACACACACACACGCTCATACACAAACAAACACACACACACACACTGCGGCCTTACAAACGCTCACACACAAACGCTCAAACACACACACACTGCGGCCTTACAAACGCTCACACATACACACACACTGCGGCCTTACAAACATCACCTTTATCAATCAGCTTTAAATGCTTTAAATGACAGCACACTGACGTGTACGCCAACACATACTGGGAGAGTTCAATTAATAATATGCATTCACACATTTACATGAAAGCAACATCCTTGAATCTGGCAGAACATTCTTAAGGCACACAGCTACCACCTGCAACAATGCAACACATCTTAATAAAGAAACATTTAGTCAGGGCATCATACCGTCAGTTGGTGTTTTAACATCCCTTTTCATACATCCACCAGAGCAACTTGAAAATGACACACACTGAGAATATCATGCAAATGTCTTTCAGAAGCAACAATATTCCTAACCTCATCCTCTTTATTTGTACACAGTTCAGTTCAACAGAGAATGGAGGCTAGTGCTGTGCTATGGTGCGTAAAAGCACTACTAAGTGTTGGTTCTCCTGCTTCCCATGCCGAATTAGTTCCTTTACAAATGTCACATTAGATCAGACACTGGTATGTGCGACCTCAGTGGTAGTCCAGCTGAGCCTCGTGATAAAGAGACGATGAGTTCTTGCCAGAGGCTTCTGGTGTCTACGGTCACAGAAAACAGACAAGCTGGCAGTCCTGTCTGGTTTTCAGGTATTCTGTACATCAAACTGTTTTAGCTGGTCTCCTCTTAGCAGGTGAATTGGCGACTAAATATGCTCCGCCTATATGTCAGCTAGCCTTTGTAAGTAGTAATGTATAAACAGAAATCTGCAAGAAATCCGGCAACACTGCAAACATTGCTCATTGTTCAGTTCAACATTAAAACAAACTGGTCAGTTCACAGAATAGGAACGTTAGCAAAACAATCCAGGTAGATAGACAGTGAATTTATTTTTTCATATGCACAAGATTGAGATTTACTTTGAAACCCCACTGATGTGATTTGAAAAAAATGTACAATCAACCTGGGCCAATGCTTCTAGACCTCAGTGGGTTAGATAGTATTTGGTATTATAGCCTGCTAATGATGTCTCACTAACATTTTCTATGACTACTGTATGTATGGTGCATTATACACTAAGTGTATAGTTAGGTTTAAATGTGTTTAGAATGTTCTATTAAACTATCTATAAGAACAAATAGTCACATAGAACATAGTACATACATTGATTTAATATACTGTAGTGTAGTGATTTATAAAAGGTTTATTTTGAGTGCATTTAGCCTTAATTCACGTTTACCATAATGTACTAAATGGATGCGCAGCAACAAGCCAGGAAATGAATTACATACAACCACGTCCTTGGATAATTTAACAGCGTTAGTTACAGACTAGAGGGCGTGAGTTAGTGAGGCTGACGAAAAGAGAATCAACCACCACAGCTGGGAGAGACGGGATAAAAATTGGCCAGAATTCTTCTTTAATTCCAACTACAGTTATAATGCACTATAAACACAGTAGGCTACTCAGATGTGTTCTTAACATACCCCTAACCCCTTTCATCTGGAGCGTAATACAAGCAGGAGAAGAATAATACAAACTCAGTTCTGTCAAAATTCTTTTGGATGCAGGTTCGATGCAGGTTTATTAAGGGTTGGTTACAGGCCTGGTAAGTCCTCCAGTTTGGCATGGTGATCTCATAGTTCAGTGGTCACTGTGGACTGCAGGATGGACTGTGTCTGCGAGTCTCTGTTGAACCGGACCATGTGTTCAGAGCCATTCCTGGAGGCATGGTGACGTTCTCTGCTCAGATGGCACTCCAGACACATACTCCGCCATTTCCTCTTCAGCTCCGCTCGAACCTGCCACCAGGTGGCGATAAAATACTTACGTGGTGTGGAATAAACATGCTATTCTACTAAGTGTGTAGGTTTTGATATGTAGTGAACTTTGGGCATTTAGCAGATGCTTTAATCCAAAGTGATTTACAGTGAGTACAATTACAAGGATTAAGAAATAGAATATCAGTGCAGGTTGGGGATAAAACCCATGACCTTTAGGCTGGCAGTTGGCCACCCTAATCACTAAAGCTGCACAGGATAACTTGGAAAATTTCATGTCACAAGCACATGTCTCACTTCACAAGCCCTCAAGCACTTGATATTTAAAAAGGATTCTGTCCAACCCAATAATAATGGAGTTAAATGTTCAGCCCCAGAACTAATAAGAGACCTGCAACTATATTTCCAAACAAATTTGATATATGTAACTTAAACTAATGCAATACCGGTACAGCATACTAATACAGCTTAAATTCATTTAGCCTGAGGTCTTGTAACAGCCTTTTAGAACCTGCTGATATTTGGGTCACGTTATAATGGACAGTTTTAGCATCTGCCAAACAGCTCATCAATAAAAGCCAGAGGCAATAATTTCCACTGAGGTCCCAATGTGTTTAAAATTGTGTTGAGAATGTGCTTACCTCTGTGTTTAGGAAACAATATAAAATAGCAACAACCAGCCCCTGTTAATAAAACATTCAAAGGACAGTTACACAACAGTAAGCAGGCATAATAATCACTTTATTAATTTCGCTCAAACAATTTCTATTGTTTGTCACTGAAATACGTTTCTTGTAACAATATTATATAAAGCACATTACAACCTGTATGCATTAGAAGAGTTTTTAAATGCTCCATGATGGCTACCTGAAAAGAACCAATGGCCAGGTCAAAGAAGATCTTATAATCGTGTGCGATGGATTCACTTAGTGAGACAAACACAACGTAGTGGATCCCAAACAGAGGAATCAACAGCAGAGTGGATTTGGCCAACCGCCTGAAACAGAAAAATATGGATCTGTTTTATTGTATTTGGCAGCTTCCATATTATTTGAACATCTTCTTTGTACATTTTAAGGGAACTTCCTAACATGACGTGCGTAAGACTCCACCAATGGGTGCTTTCAGTATCTCTCTATGCGTAACGGGAGGTTATATAGTGTAGGTGTGCAGGGTGGAGGATGGATTGTAAGCTACAATATTGGCCTATTCTGCTACCCAAGATCTTTTCTTATTATGACTAGATCCTGATTGCGTAATTATGATTTTATTACAAGATCTTTTCTCAAAATGACGAGATCATTTCTCATAACTACGATATAAGGTATCTAATTTAGTTTTTCTTTTGTGAATGCAATGCCTATAGGAATTAGAGGAATATAAAATGATTATATGCTTTAAACTGTTCAACAATACAATGTAATTATGATCTTGAAGAATTTCTCCAAAAAGACATTGTTTAGAATATATTTTAAAATAAATTCAAAACTGGAACTTTACATTATTTGGTCTGGTGGTTCTGTATGTTTGTTACGTGTTAGGAAAATATGGTTTTAATACTGAATGTTCATATAAATGTGCCCCTAAGCCTTTGTGTGTTGCACCAAGGACATGTCACAGTGAACCATAACAATGGCACCACAACAGCCTGGGCTCAACAGATAACAACGTGTTGCACTCTGGTTGGGCCACGGGAGCAAGCAATGGCCGCTGTCTGGATCTGCCATGCAGGCTATGGGGGGAGAGGGGCAAAGCCCAGTATAAAACTTTGCAATAACTGATTAGAAGGCAGTCAACCGTGTAGCCTTACAACCTACATGTATTGACTCTCTTGCTGCAAGATATTATTATTATTAAAGATCTACTTTGGAAAGTCGTCGTCCTGAGCATTATTGTTTAAAGTTAGAAATACTCTAACATTACGGCTAATTTATGAGACCGAGATCCTTTTATCTTTTCCAAGAACCTCCAAGAAATGTCACCAACGCGGTGGTGCCTTTGATGATTTTATTTTAACCAATGTAAAAACAAAGTTTCCAAAAACTGAAATTCCTATTTTCCAGGGAAACTTAGCCGACCAATTCGACTGCGAAAACCTTCAGTAGCTTGCGGTGTTGGTTGTAATTTAGGCTTTGTGGTTAGAAAACTAATAAAAAGTACTAAGATCGCTAATTGTATTTTTCGCTGTCTGAGCAATCAGGAAATGCCCTCGTCTAGTGAAACGGAGTCGAGTGTTAAGTTGTAGTCTTAGTTAATGTTCAAGGCATATAAAAATATTTGTATATGTATACATGAAACACATTTCTGAAGAGAAGATGCAGTGACAGTGACGTTTCAGTTCAGTTAAAAAATGCTTCCTACTACAATAATAGATAAAGCTTTGCATTCCACACAGACTCAGGCAGACAAGTGTACCTGTATTGTGATTGGTCGTTTCCTCCTACATCTGGACATCGCAGTTTCTGAACTAAAATCCTAATGATGCTGATGAAGAAGATGAAATTCACCTAGACACACACCAACACAAATATCATAATGACAACAAAAATGTGTGTGTGTCTGTATGCATATTGACAGTGTTGGGATGGGTCAGGGTGTGTGTGGTCCATTAGCGATCCATTGTCTTCCAATATTGACATGTGGGAAAACCAGGCCCATCCATTGACACGGCAGCTGTGCTCTTTACATAAATTCTTGGTATTAAAAACAATTAATACCATGGATCTTTTACATTACAAAGATATTATGTATTACTGCAAAACCATGAGTGGTCAGCAATTAAAATGTGTAAATTATACATTTAAAAGTATGTGTACACGTTCTGAGTGCATAAGGGGTCCTATATATCCTGCAGTTAGAACTGTCCTCTACCAGGGGTGGCAGCTGACACATCACAGCTTGAAGTGACATTTGGGGACTGTCAAATCAGAATGATGTAAAAGGCCACATTTTCCAAGAACACAGAATGGAATTATTATTTAGTTTTGTTTTTTGTTTACAGTCTGTTTGTACAGATGCAGGGCTGTATGTATTTTATACAGGCATATTAACAGAACATTTACTTTCAGTAGCCTTGGACACAATTTAGCATGAACATTTCCATGTAAAGGAAACAGCCGAACTTTGTCTGCATATAAGCGTAGTCATAGGGAATGGAATCAGATGGAACCAGTACCATGATGGAGAATCCTATTGGTCCGTTAATCACCCAATTGGGAATGGGGTGGTCGTTCGTCTCCCAGCACCTGAGGACACACAGAAATGCACAAGATGAATGCACAAGTCATCACAAGCAGCACAATTCACATTACAAGTCCAAATGTCTACAATAGTGTGGGTGGCTGTAAACAAATAGAAGAGTGTCCAAAACTAATTAGAAGGCATTCGTGGTGGGTCACCTAAATGCAATTCCTGCATCTTTCATTTATGTAATCCATTCTAATGTATTATTCTGCGTGGGTTAAAATGTTGTTTACATGCAGAGAGATGAAATCCTGTGTAAACATTACTGGATTAGCGGACCAAACACTACCAATAGGACAGCTGAGCTCACCCTGTGTCCTCGAGGAAGAGCCGGCTCATTATCCAGGCCAGGAGAAAAGCTGTGGGAATCCCTGCAGAGACACAACAGATGTCACAACTTCCATAGTCACGTGGAGTTGAATAAATATGACATAATATATAAGATGAAAAGGTTAAGGCTGGCTATATGTCTGTCTGAGTTCGTACCCCAGCCTATGAGCAGGTAGATGATGAAATGTGTGGTCTTGGAGAAGACCACCAGCAGCGTGTGGAGATACAGCCCCTCCACCAGCAGCCAGAAGAAGTTAGCCATGATGAAGTAATGGAAGATCACCAGGCTGGCCTTACAGCCCACCTGGGCGCACACACACAGACACAAGGACACACACTCACATACATACATTCTTATAAGGAGGAGTAAGAAGCTTTTCACACATGTATGTGTGGGAGAACATTTCAGAATATACCCGGAAGGCATTTCATTATGGCCGGAAGTCAGAAGGCATGATCTCAGAACTGGGCATCCTTCCAACCATCGCGCTTGATAGCAGTTCTGGCAAAAACTAAGCATTCAGGAACTTTTATCTTTTACTCCAGTCCAGAGGCGTTGTTAGGATTGAAACATTGGGGGCTTAGACCAGCCCAGAAATCCCAGTAAAATGAATATAAGATGTGAGACACTGTGCTCTACTGGTTTCCAAGCTAACAGGTTTCCAATCGCAGCACACCCCTTTGGCAGAAGATTCATCAAAATTCCACAAACATATTCCACAATGTTTTCAAGTGTCTCCTCATTACTATAGTCACAAATAGGCTTAATGAGTATTACATCACAGTCCTCTACAACGTCTTAGAAAGGTAAAAAATATATGCTTTGAAAAGCTAAAGATAAAATAACATGAAGACAAAGCACATAACTTATACAGCCTACTAAGCCACAGAAGGTCATAAAACCCAATGGACTAGTCTAATCAATTACATAACTTAAAATAACTATCATATTATTTTCAAGGGTTTTAATGCATGATCGGAATGACAGATAAATAGATCCAGGGCTATATAAATTAGGCCCTATTCTTATTTTTGTAACAAAATTAATTAAATTAAATATTAAATTAAATAAATAAATGGACGCCCAGGCCTTACGACGCTGCTGATCCAGTCATTGCTGGTGTAACATCTACACCAGTCACTGCCACTAAAGTGTGAAGACATGATAGAGTTCTTCATTGCTTCATTGAGGCAATATAGAGGGAGAGGGACGATATTGACAGTTGGAAGACTATACAGAGAACTGGATGACCACACTCGGACTACCACAAACAATGCCCCAAAACACTTTGTAAGCTCATTCGTACACAGCACGCCAGCGTTGGATGGGTAAGTGTAACAACGGGAGTGCCCCCGCCCTCCCGCTCTAGCTCGCCGGCAGTGATTACACTTGCACCACGCTCTGTGGCTGTATGTGTATGGTTTGCTTCGGTAGAGTTTCACGTGTATACGTTTGTGGATTAAACCTACACTTCAAGCGTCTTTTGGTTACATTTTTGTCTGTCATTCACTGCACCTGCACTCATCCACCTCGCAGTACAGTAAGCTTCGAGAACGCAGACGCCCAATTAGACTACATAGCCTACGCTTCACCTGTGTTTGCCGTATTCTGCCTTCCGGTTATACGGAAATGCCTTCCGGATATACTGAAATGTTATCCCGCACATTCATGTGTGAAAAGCTTCTTACTCATCCGTAATTTTTCACACACAGTTAAAGTTTAATGCAGAAGCATGTGAGTGTGCAATGTTACAAAAGAGTGCGTTTCACATGTGTCTGTAGAAGCATTTCATATGTTTGTGTGAGCCTGCTTCACCTGTATCTGAATGAGAGTTTCATATGTGTGCGTATGTGAACCTATTTTGTACGGATGTTTCAAATGTATGTGTGTGTGAGTGAGTTTTGAATATGTGTCTGTATGAGCGTTTCCATACGGTATATGTGTGTGTGAGTTTTCAGCAGTATGGATGCGTGTGGGAAAGTTTCACATGTGAATGCGTACGTGTTTCATATGTGTATGTGTAACAGAAGAACAATTTTTTCCTAAACTATGAGGGGCCGCATAGGCCATAATTCATTCTGGCACTCTCACATACATACATTCTTGTCTCATATTTTCACTCTCACATACCTAAATTTTCCTATATTTCCATACATACATTTTCCTTTTACATACATATATTTATACATACTGTATATATACTCACATACATTTATTTTCACTCTCACATTTATATGTATGTAAAAGGAAAATGTATGTATGTAACAGGAAAATGTAGGTATGTGAGAGTGAAAATATATGTATGTGAAAGGAGAATGTATGTATGTGAGAGGGCCAGAATTAATTATGGCCTTTATGGCCCCTCCTACTAAAAGGCCCCTCATAGTGCTTCGCTTCACACAACAACAATTTCTGCATTGCTCTTTTTGTTGGACCACCACTGTGCAAAATCAAACAAGAGCCTTGCTGGGTCTTGAATTGATAAAGGCCATAGAGATGCCACTGACATACGGAGCAAAGCCCGCAGTAGGGGGGAGGACAAGGATGATGTGCATACAACCGCCATCTTTGGCATTATGGACTTCTCCAATTCAGTTCTATTCAGGATTCTTCTATATAATTTCTCTGATCTCTAACAAGTGTTCTAGCAAGGGTTCTAATGAGGATTATAACAAGGCTTCTGACAATTGTTCTAACAAAAGGTTTTAGCAAGGAGTCTAACCGTTGGTTTAACATGGTTCCTACAACTTTTCTAACAAAGGTTTTAACAAGGATTCTAATGCTTCCAATAAGGTTCTGACCAGTGAGGGCTGTCCGGAGCAGTGGCTGTTTCTGGAAAAAAGGATATCGTCTTTCACCAGGACTGCAACGGCCCGCAGAATGAAAGACAGGAACAAGTTTAGATGAATGTAATTTCTAGTGCAGTGGAGCTTTCTGAGGAAAACACACAGAATACATACAGTACACACAGACATACAAATGAATGAAATTCCAGTTCTATAAAATTGAGTTTCAAAATTGGTCACTTTTAATGCAGAGCGAAGGACCGGTGTTTAGTAGTAGGTAGGGGTTACAGTAAGCACAATTTAGGAGCAGGTATGGGGTAATTTAAGACTAGGGTTATTTAGGAGCAGTAGGGTTACCTGAACAGACAGAGGATGGCACTGCCGGTTGTCAAGGCGATGAGAGACAGACTGTGTCCCAATGTGTAGAGAGTCTGAACCACCATGTAGAATACAAGCTGAAACAAACACACACACACACCCACACACAAACCGGTAGTGGCGTTTACCGCAATGCACCACATGCATGCGCTGTGACAAACCAGGAAGTGTATTACGTCCTGAGATAGTTTTAGAGCATTAATGTTACATTACAATCAGAGAAGTATTGAGTTGTGTGTTTTTTAGACACATACACACACACAGGGAGAGAGAAACAGAACTTAACTGCCTTAACTTTTAAAAAGTTTTAATTGTGTGTGTATCCATATGTAATTCTGTTTTCTGTGTGTGTCTCTCTTATCTAGTTTCCTCAGAAACAAAACCGCGTGTGCGATTTCCTTTTGTGTGTTCTGGGCAAAAACAAAGAGATTTTATTTTGATGTGTGTCATCGAGGGCTGCTCTCACTCAAGTCCTCAGAGGCCTTGCCAAGTTTACATTCTTTCCCTGACACCTGCTCACAGGAGTGTGTGCATGTGTGTGATTTATGTGTGTGTTGATGTGCCACCCCCATTGTTCTGTCTCTGTACCACACTCTGTCTCGCTCTCTCTCTCACACACAACTACAAATACAATTAGGTCATTATAACAGATGCTTTTATCCAAAGCGACTTACAATTACATGCTGCTATTACATGGAGCAGATAGGGGTTAGGTATCTTGCTCAAGGATGCTTACAGGTAGGTCAACTCTGGGGCTTGAACCCATGACCTTTCGGCTAGGAGTCCAACACCTAGACCACTAGACTATCCTTTCCCTGGGCCCCCTCACACACGCATGCATGCACGCACGCATGCACGCACGCATGCATGCACGCACGCACGCACGCACGCACGCACGCACGCACGCACGCACGCACGCACACACAGTCCTATGACACACATAGTTTCAGAACTGCGGTGTAGCTAAAAGCCTAAAGATAAAGGATAGCAGCCTAGAGTGATGAAGTTGAAGGGTTCAAACCACTTTTTAGATGTTCTGTTGCCGTGATAACTATGTGCTAATTCTGAATTTCCTCAGATAAGAGGGATCATATCTTGTCTTAGTAAGAAACATGAATTTCTGCATGGCTTTGCATAAAAGTATTTTTATATTTTTTAAACTCACCATAGTATGACCTTGGAGTGGTTAGGGCAAGACCTTTTAAACGTGCCATTGATAATTTTAAACAAATGGTCTAGACAATTAAACCACTCCATACACATGTGTGTGTGTGTGTGTGTGTGTGTGTGTGTGTGTGTGTGTGTGTGTGTACCCAAACCAAAAACACAAAAACAATGTACTAGACTGATTCTCTGCTGTCACAGGTTCTAGATGTTTCCATACAATTACTGCAACACCATTATTCCTTCTGTCCAACAAACAACTGGTTCTGCTGAGAACACTGGTAGTTTAAGATGAAATGCAATCAATATTTGTTAGGTAACTGTGTCAATGTGAAACAGGAAACATTTTTAGCCACAGAAGAGGTGATAAGGTCACACAGTCACGTCAACAGCTCTTCGGAGCGTAGCAGATGTGACCTAGCCTGATATAAACCAAGTCTGGGAACTCTCAATTCACAGTGGTTTGTCATACTAATGAGAAAATCTAACTATCCTCTACCCTGTAAATCACCACCCATATATTCTTCTAAAATGTCTTCTCTCCTCCTCCTCTGACTCTCCTGTCAGCATCAGTGTCTATCAGTAGCCGGGTTTCCATTTCAGTTTTGCACAAAATAGAAGCAATATTCTTAAAAAGTCGACAAAACACAATTGCGAATGGTCGGTGTTTCCATTGAGTGATGTTATGCAATTAAAGCTTTCTCTTCTCACGATAGTCATTCCAATTAAACATGGCGACAAACTTCCAAGATATAATAAGTGTTGGCACAGTGATTTCAATTGCATCCACAGCAATCGCCGTGGTAGTATTTAAATGAAGGCAACGAGAGCATATGATGCAGACAGTTACAGAAAGGTGAGCCCCTTGTACCTGGCAGCAACAACAAATCCGGGAATTTTTTTGGAATGTCACGTGACTCTTTATGTCATGACTTAAATGTGAAAAATGTGTTTCCAATTCAATTTTTTAAAATATTGCTTTATAGAATTGTCTGAAAAACCACCTCATGTGAGCGTATCGCAACTTTTTTCGAAATTCACACGTTTCCATTACTTGTTCAACCTGATCCAGCATTAATTACACATACGCCTGTCAATTAGGACCGCTAATGAGCACAAATACAGTATCTCCTCTGTCTGTCTCTTTTGTACTCTGCCTATCCAACTACTGTCTATCCTGTCTCTCTTGTCTGTCTGCCTACTGTCCTACTCTGTCTGTCTCTGTATTGTCTAAGCTGTTTGGAATATTCTCTCTCTATTCTCTTATCAACATTCGTATTTGTTGACACTTAATCTGAAGTAATGAAGTCCACCAGAGGGAATACAGGCCAGGCTAGTCTCTCTACCTTGTCTTGTACTGGTTCAGTTCCACATGCACTGGAGATGTTGGGAAAGACTTCAGACCATCCCTCCGCTGTGCAAGTCCTGCTGATATTACCTGGAAGACAGACAGTACTTATTATATATTTTTCCTTTACATTATTTCTCGTATTTCAGTGTTCCAATGTTTCATAACTCACAGGAAAACTTTCTGGGATGTCAGAATGTGACACAGGATGAACAGATAGATAGATACTAACACACGGACAGTGTGTGTATGGCAATGCGTGGATATGATTCCCTGTCTGGTACAAATCCTGATTGAGTTTCATCCTGGCCAGTGCTAAGAGGCCTGTCAGCCCTGCATCTGTGTATTAAGCTCTAATGACACATTATATCACAACTAGACTGAACAAGAACTACCTCAGTTCCATCATCAAAATGTTTGTGACTTTGTCACATTAACATAGCCTTTATATGACATGAGCTAACGTCACATTACCTTTACATGGATTAACAAGACGTAACGTAACATGACATGGTGTAACATACTGCAACATTACACAACAAGACATGAAGTAACGATGTAACAAGACGCGACATTACAAGACATTTAAAAATCCAACCATTTATGTTGAACCAGGTCTTCAGGACAGGGGGGCACGGGATTGTGGTGGTCTCTCCAACCGTGGCACTCTCCCAACATGCAATGTTGTCCCATGATCCTTTGCATACTGGGCCTGCCAAAAAGATAACATACAAAAATAAAAAATACAATGTATATAAGGGAATATACAGTATATATATACTGTATATATAAACATACATACACACACACACACACACACAGTATAAGCATATACAAAATATATACAGATGCAGATAGTTAGATATATTGATATACTCTATAGATTATAGATATAACCGGTAGTAGACTGTGGTACTGCGCTTAGATAACAGGAAGCATTGTATGTTTGTTTTTTTGGCAGGCCCAGTTTAACAGCTGGCTATCTTCAAAGAGCGAGAGAGAGAGAGAGAGAGAGAGAGAGCGATGCAATCTGAAAGAATACAGCTGGAGAAAACCAGTTAACATGGTGTAGAAACTTTCCCTTCATTTCATGACTCAGCCAGCCTATCAATAGGGGTTCTATTCCCTGTGTAGAGCAGGGTTAGGGGTTCTATTTCCTTTATAAATCAAGCACTAACACTGGCAGGGTTAGGGGTTCTATTTCCCATCAGTATTTTCATATTTCAAAACCATGCATTGGATCAAACATTAACTAATTAGCAGATAGTATAATTATTTGTTGTTCACTGCAGACCAGGGAACTTTTCCTCATGTATGTGGGGCATGTTAATATTTTGTGTTTGTATAATTCAGCCTCAGACACAAAGAACAAAATGCTTAAAAAATGCTAGCGCTACAAAATATTCAGATTCAGATTTTTTTATTTGGCACACAGCTGACAGCTGCATTTTCAAAATTAAGTCTCAAAATTAACAGTGTCAAAGCAAGAAACAAGTTAACATTTTGAATGACAGGCTTTCAATTAAGATGAGTGAATCCGTTCTCATTTGGCCTGCCTTGCAAATGAATGCAGAGTTTTGATGAGAAAGGGAACGAGTTAACAAATACATTTATTGTAACTAAAATCAACCCAGCGTGTCTTGGCAGATGAAGCTTTTCTCAATTAGAAATATTGGCCAGTCCTCATGAAACCAAATACAAACATCCTATATAGGGAATAGTATTAGAACATCTGTCATTAGTTCTTACTATGTAGGTGTGGCACACACACACTGTCCACACGGGTTTGTTATCCGTGCGTTGCACGGCTTTATTGACACATCTTCCTCTCGGGTCTTAAACACTGCCCGATATATACATACTATTTACAGGGCTTACACACTGCCTGGCTTGCCTCTATTTCCGAGAGCCTCCGCAAGGATGCCCTCCGTGTATTTGCTCTGAGTCCTGAGCCTCCTCAGCTGTGTTCACTCACCGCTTAAAAGAGAGACAGGTGATTAATAATTGCCCTCACCTGT
>JAODLI010006517.1:0-18547 GCA_027575585.1 Percopsis omiscomaycus | reverse complement strand
CAGTGATAGAACGCTAGTACTACGTGCAGTGATAGAACGCTAGTACTACGTGCAGTGATAGAACGCTAGTACTACGTGCAGTGATAGAACGCTAGTACTACGTACCGTTCTGGGCTTGCTGCTTGTTCTCTGTGTTGCTCTTGCTCTCGGGCCGCTCGGCCTCTGTGCGTTTTGGACCCGGGTCCGCCTCGGGGCCCGTGGGCCCTCCTGGGTCCCTGTCCCCCTGCTGCTCTGCGGTCTGCTTCGCTACCTGCTCCTTCTTGCCTTCCTCCGCTGGTTGTTCTTTCTCCTTGTCCGCATTCTTCTCTGCTCCTCGCTCGTCCATCTGGTCACTGCCCCCTGAGTCTCTCTCTTCTTTCTTCTCCTTCTCCTCGCCCTGGCTGGGTTTCTCCTCCACCTCTTTCTTGGCTTTCTCCTCCAGGTCTGAGTATTATGTTGTATTAATAATAAGAACACTAATAAACAATAAAAAATATGAATAATAACTTAATGTATACTGTATATACAATATCTATCTATCTATCTATCCATAATAAGCTTTTTGTGAAAATAGCATACACTCTTTATTGATAATATAAAGATGAACTAAATAAAAACAAAAACAAGACTGATGTAATCTCATCCACCTCTCCCCCCTGGTGTTTTCAGTATCTACCTTTGGCTGCCTGAGCCTTCCACTTCTCTCTGTTCTGATGGACCTCCTCGTTCCAGGTGGCCTTGAAGCATTTGAAATCGACTGTGTGCAGGGAACAGTTGACGGTAACGCTTCCCTCGGAGCCGGTACTCTTTACGTCGCTGCCGCTAATGCTATTCAGACTGTCAGGTAAACAAACACAGAGCGTAGCCGCAGCAGGTGTGGGGGGAGCACAAATAGTCATTTTTCTGGTAGCCAACACCTTGGTTAACCACGTTATTGCATTTGGAATAGGATATCGTTCGGCTGCTGTGATCAAAATACAAGGTAGCAATTGGTTATCATTTGTAAACGCTGAAATAAGAATTCATTAATGGGACACTCCTTGCTGGTATTTTAGCACCGCCAAACTCATTTCTGTATGCTTGCTGTGTGTGTTTGCATGCATTCTTTACGAGTTTACTTAAGTTATACGTTTCTAGAGTGAGATTTGAACATGAACAACAACAAAATGTACAGTCACCACAGTTCTGCTTTTGCCATAGATGTGTGGCAGACAATATAAGATGCTGCTAGGGATTTCACGTTTTGCCTACTTTAATTTAGAGCAGAACCTCCCGTAGAGAGATTACTGCTAAATATGTACTTTTAATCTGTCTAGGGAAAGGTAGCCAGCTTAGTCAGAATGGCTCTGTATGTGTGTGCATTCCTTTTGAAATGTATATATGTGTTTATTATGTTTCTGGCAGGTTATACTTTTCTCATACATGACATGAATTCACAGAGGAACAGGTCTACAGGAAACTCAAACAATGGCTTACTAATTCAATGAATGCCAATGCATTTTTTTATTTTTATAAATGTGGTTTCTTGACATGTCATGTCATGGCGTTTCCTCAACCCATGAACCCTCTGAATCATCAATTCATATTTTTTACCTGTCAACAAATACACAAAAACTCGGAATGCTTCATTTTGGGATAACGCTCTTCAGAATAATGAAAGGTATTTTTGAGAGACTGCTTTATACAAGCTGGCATTTGGAAAGCCCAATGCATGACTGACTTCTAAAAATAATGCCTGCTGTGAAAGTGGCAGCTGTGAAGCTCAGTATTATCTCACAGAGTCACATATAGTCACCCATTCAAACCCAGTAGACACCACACATAATAATTAGCATGCATGTCAACTATTGGTCACCTGGAGCGTCTGAAGCCAGCCAGTCCAGAGAGAGACGCCTCATCAATGAGGGGCGTCACAATCTTCTCTGTCATGTCCGTCAGCACTGTGAAGGTTGGCTCCACAATGAAGTCGATAAACCCTGCAACAGGAAATGGGACTGACTACATGTTTTCATGGCAGAACAGATTAGGTCTAAATATGTGTATCTAATGTGTGGCTTAAAGCAAAAACAGGTCCCTGAAAACTCAAAAAGCATGCCTGCTCCATGGGCTTGACGAAATCGTTGGGATTTGAAATGTAGCATCATGAGTCGCGACAGCAGACTCCGCCTTGTGTAGGAATAGTAGCAGCCAGCAGGTAAGCAAGTGTGTTTTTTATCCTGGCTTGCCCCGTCAAGTTGCAGGTTCTGTGAGGAAGTTCTAAATTGTAACATATTTGTTGTTTAATGTGTGTTTGTAGCTACTCTCGTAACGGTGTACATGTGCCAGCCAGGTACCAAAGCAACCTGAACATTATGCACTCACACCAATACGACCGTATTCAATTTTATCTAAAGAAAATGATCACATTTGCAACCATTTTCAAATGTGATAGCCTCTGTCTCACAGTAGGATTTACAACAACAATCACCAACAACCCATTCCCTCAACCACCCCACATATACGTATATTCTCCCCACAGGCACACATAAGAGTCCAGTGTGAAAGATGGGGGAATGTGGAGAGCTGCAGGCCGGTGAAAAGTACACCGGCGTTGATGAAAGGGAGGGGAGCGCGCTCTCCCTAGGCACGACTCCTGACTTACAGGTGTACAGTAAGGGAAGAGACTTTATAACTGACCCCTTTGGCTGATATGTTAACTCTTTTTTTTAGCTGGCACAAGCAACTGAAAATATACTTCAAAGTGAAACGCCAAACCAGTCCTACCAGCAGTTGCAGTGCATTATGGGTTTCCCTCAGATGTTCCCTCACACACTGGTGCAGCTTTTTCTGAATAAAGGTCCTCTAAACTGAGGGATTTCATGGTGAAGGTAGGGAAAACACAAATTCTGCTCTGGTAATATGCATGTAAACGCTACATGCTAAAAGAAATACCCTGCCCAAAATGGGAGGTTTAAAAAAATAACTTAATCATGGAATGATACAAAATTGTACATATGGCTGTATGAATACTCCAAATGTCCCAACACAAAGAATGCAGGGCTAAAAACTCAAACTGCTGTTAAGTTATCTTACCAATCTGGGACTGGGCCACCATGGTAGACTTGCGATCGCAGAGAGGAGAAAAGGGAAGACCCAGGTCCGCTTCTTTATCTCCCTGGAAACACATGGAATTTCAGTTCATGTAAATCTTTTCTCAAGAACATCTGGGCATGCACAGACCCTACATGACTGAAATCTGTTTTTTGTTTCCCCTTTGTAGTAGGTGAAACAAAATGGAAATATAGTTTCCTTCCAGGCCAGCCTGGGTCAGCTTTACCAGCTGTGCTAATCTGCCAATTTCTGCCATGAAAAACCCAGTGTGTGATGGTCAACATACAAATGAACCAGATTATAAGGTCTGCTACACCTCAGCCAACATCAAATGCTTCTGTTCTATTCAACTGTGCTTTGTTAACACTATGAACTGCCAAATGGTTCTCGGTACTCTTGAGAAAAGACCTTAGAGGGTTTAACAAACAAAGAAATGTAAAGTAATATTGAACCAGGAAACCTTTCAAATAGCATGCTAGAAGTATATTTTAGAGACAGAATAGAATCCAAATGTGGCTGGAAAAAAAGGTACATTTATTTTACTTAAAAGTGAGAACATGGACTTTATTGTAGTAATGTGGGTTTGATGAATCAAATAATCTGTTTGTCTTTAACTGAATTTTCCCTTGGCAAAAAGTCATAAATCATTTATTTCAGTTATGTCGGTGCGATGTCTAAACTGTGAATATTACATATGAAATCAAATACAAATAGACCTTGCTTCAATTTCAATTTCAACAGGATAATTGGTTGTGGACACCTAGGTGGTTATGTGGCATCAACCATTTCAATGCAGAATGTTGAAAGTTAAAAGATGATTAGCAGCACCTGACATTTCTATTACGGTGATTAGTCAACCTCTATAGCGGCCCGTCTATAAATCACACCCAGATTACGACTATACTTCTAGGAAGTACCCAGACGCTCTAATTTCATTTTCTCACAAATGAGGAAAGAATTTATTAGGCCCCTGGTAACAGAAGACTATCTGACAGTTTTGATTCACACTTTGTTGGGCTACTGTTACTATTATTATTTGTAACTATTACTATTCCAAATACGTATTTTGTTGAAATGTCTCGTGGTGAGTTGGTAGTTTTAAAAACAAATACCTATGTTAGCTTTTCTTGCTAGGCTACTGCTAGGCTGGGCTGAACAGTGTCTACCTGTCTGAAGAACTCCTCCAGGAGAGACGAGGTCCAGCGGTGGTGGAGGTCCCAATGCTTGGCCGGGTGGCTGATGTCAGCTGTGTGGAGGAGCAAGGATAAAGCCTTGGGCTTGTCGATCCTACACGCGATGGAAAACAGAGCACAAGACTTGGAGATCAGCTATCAATCAGTAACTGACATGCACAAAGTTGTTAATTATTATCATCAGTTTCATCATCTATAGCCTATTGAATGACTCATTCAATCAACATTAAACAAACGATTTCATTAAATAGTAGATGCACATATAATATCAGTATTACTTAATATTATTAACATCACATTTCATAAACTATTAATAACATTACTATTAACATATTATTACTACAACTAATTTTGCTGTTTACACCACCACCAATTTCTCAAACGCGGCATGTACAGACCCTGCTGAAGCTTTTTTATGAATTGTTCTATGATGTTTATGCAGTTTACTGACAGTAACAAATGTACAGCATAGCTCTACCCATCTTCAACTCAGTACAGAGAAGGAGAAATATTAGAATGAATGTTGATATGGCGAATTTACTAGTGATAAATCACATGAATGTTAATTGTACAACATGTTAATAGAGCACTCACGCCTCGGGTTGTTGTAGGAAGTTCTTCATAGCTTTAATCTGTTGGAAGTGACAGGACATGTCTGTGGCCAATACCATCTCCACCACTAGGGCTCGTAACTCTCTAGACGAGACAGGGAATGGGTGAACAGTAATAATCAACTGACTGAAATGTGTAATGAGCTATATGCACAGGCACTTCTGTATTAGGTTTAATTAACCATTTACTGTAAGCTAAATACAACCACAAACAAATGTGCCAATGTTTATGGAAAATGTATTAATATATAGAAAATGTATTACTAAATTTTAAATATTGTGCTTTTTTTTCTCCATAGCTCTCAAGTAGCATCATCATCAATAAATAAAGGTCATCATTAAATATTATTGAATTACTTAAAGTTGAATGAACTGTTTTCTAAAATAGCTAATTTCTATCAAAATGTCATGGAAATCTTTCATTCACATGGTGTTTCTACATATATGTCAAGGTATACACTCAAATAAAAGGTCAACTTATATTAATAAATAGATATATTGTTTTAACGTCTAAATTCACTGTTGCTCTTTGACCTACAGTAAAAAAGACCCCACAGAGAATGTGTGTTGAAAAACAATGTGAACATCTCTCACCTCCAGTCATCTTTGGACAGATTGTACAGAATGTTCATTTCATCATCGTCCTGTAGGAGGCGATAGGCAGCACTCACATGGTGATTTTCCAGGACAGCGCGGTCGTTGTACAAGATGGCTGTGTCTGACCTGAGTAACAATTATAAGTAGTTCAGTGTCTTACGATGCAGTAAACAAATCTTTGTATATATTTATTTTTGAAATGTATAAGAACTTCGCAGAACAAGGTTAGCAATAGGGATCTTATAACGGTTAAAAAGTGAATGTAATCAAACAACTTTTCAAATTTTCTTGTGGCATTTGAGTTAAGCTGACATTTCGTCTACTGCTCAGAATGCATTATGTGGAAGGTTAGGCCCTCTCACTAGCCCCATTAATTCATCATTTTGGAAAAGCCTGTTGAAAGACATTACCTGGTCTGAATATGGAAGTTATTTGTGGTTCCAGTGTGTTCAAAGTCATGGATCGCAGCTGCAAAAATCATAGCAAAGATCTCCAGCTCAGTCAGCCAGTGCTATGAGGAATAAAAAGGTGCAAAGAGTGTTAAAGTAGGGGAAATGTGGTTTGTGTGTCACTGAGACAAAGGCCATCTAAAAGGTTGTCCTTGATGCACCATAAGGTTAAGCGAAAGTGATAGATTCAGACAGCCTATTTCACAGAGGCGATTTTCACTAGACACAGAGACATCATTATAATCCGCACTGACTTGCTATATTGCTTAAGATTTTAATTTATTTGACTGCCGGACATTAACTGCCTTATAGAGGAATGATTTTGAGTTTTTAAAAGGTTTACATAACCCACTTCTAGACCTTTCATGTGTTTATATGCCCAGGTATTTATGTGTGCAAAAATTTAATTGTTATGGGCAGGTCTTAGTTGGGTCAAGCTGTTATGTTTTTCAGTTGTGTCTCTTGTGTTATTGGTTAATAATTATAGTTGCAGAAAACAAAATGACATCTTTACAGGCGTACAGCCTGCCCTGTGGGATAAGAAGGATGTCTGCATGCTTGTTAATAGCTTAAAACAAGCTGTTATTTTTGGCAGCTGCCCAACATTAAGAGCGGCACAATCATTATGACCAATGGGGCATTCTGACCAACAACGTTCAGCTATTGTATCATTTACACACCTTAACTTTTAGACTGATAGCTATCAAGGGAATAAGCAGTCTAGACAGATTATTAAAAATCTGGAGAGCTTTACTCCAGTAAAGGAAATTGCACTTGTTAATGTTATTGTTAGATTTTTCACATGTCACATATTTCTGTACTTATGACTTGTGTTTTTCATTTATTTCATTTATTTGTTGGGGTTTCATTGTTTGTCTGTATTTACATTTACATTTACAGCATTTAGCAGACGCTTTTATCCAAAGCGACTTACAATTAGTTCATTTGTCAACAGTTGAACTGGTTAACCACCAGTTTTTGCAAGCAGATAACATTCTCCTAGAATAAGGACAGCATCAAATAACAAGGTTACTTCACCTATGCATTTGCACCACATTACTCATTCACTCTTCAAACAGTCAATAAGTGCTAACGGCAATGTGCTTAATATTCTTAGAGCTGATCTAACAGAGTAGAAAGAAGGAAAGAAATAAAGGGAGGAAATTAGGATAGAATAAGGATTGTTAGGTTAGTGTGATTAGTGCTATGAGGTAGAAAAATCGGTGGCCGAGGTACCAAGATGGATTTTGAAGAGGTGAGTCTTAAGTCTCTTGCGGAAGATTGGCAGTGATTCTGCTGTTCTGACCGCTGTAGGACGCTCATTCCACCATTGCGGTGCCAGGTGCCAAGACTGAGAAGAGTCTGGACTGGGCTGCGGGACTCTTACGCTCTGCCCTTAGCGACGGAGGTGCCAGCCTGCCAGCCAAGGTAGTAGATCTTAGTGCTCTGGCTGGGGCTTGGAATCTTACCATAGCTTGGAAGTAGTGCAGGGCAATTCCTTTTGCTGCCTTGTAAGCCTACACTAATGTCTTGAATTGGATGCAGGCTGAGACGTGGAGCCAGTGAAGGTCTCGGAAGAGGGGGGTTACGTCGGAGAACTTTGGTTGGTTGAATACTAGACGGGCTACTGCATTTTGGATTTGTTGAAAGGGTCTGGTAGCAGAGACCGGTAATTTGGTCCGGAGAGTTTCAGTAGTCTAGATGTGAGATTACTACAGCTTGGACTAGGAGCTATGAGGACACTGAGGTGTTTTCAAGGGTAATGGACAGGTAATGGACAGTAGCTCTGTCTTTTCAAGGTTGAGCTTTAGGTGATGCGAAGACATCTGATATCAGCGGGACAATTAGAGATTCTGGTTCCCCCCATCTGTGTATCAGATGGGGGGAATGAGAGGTAGAGTTGTGTGTCGTCGGCGTAGCAGTGGTAGGAGAATCCGTGAGAAGAGATTACAGAACCTAGAGATCTAGTGTACAGTGGGAAAATTAAGGGTCCCAGCACAGATCCTTGTGGGAACCCCAGTGGTGAACGGGTAGGGTTTGGAAAGGTGTCCATTCCAGGGAACTCGATAGGAGCGATCTGTCAGATAGGACTCAAACCAGGAGAGCGCCGAGCTGGCAATGCCCAGTTGAGCAAGTGTCAATAGAAGGACCTGGTGGTTTACCGTGTTGAATGCTACAAATAGGTCTAGGAGAATGAGGACTGGGGAGAGGGAGGCTTTAGCAGTGTGCAGGGTTTCTGTCACCATGAGAAGAGCAGTTTCAGTGGAGTGAGCAGCTTTGAACCCAGATTGGTGAGGGTCCAGGAGGTTGTATTGTGAAAGGTAGGATGACAGTTGGTTAGAGACTGCACGTTTGAGTGTTTTGGATAGGAAAGAGAGGAGAGATACCGATCTGTAGTTTTGAGGTGCAGATGCGTCTAAGGATGGTTTCTTAAGTAACGGTCTGACTCTAGACGTTTTAAAGGCAGCGGGGACTGAGCCTGTGGTCAAGGAGGAATTGATCAGGGAGGTGAGGAAGGGTAGGAGGTCATTTGAGATGGCTTGGAGCAGAGATGTAGGGATAAGGTCAAGTGGGAAGGTAGTGGCCCGGTTGGATACAAATGTTTTGACATCTTCTGTGGAGAGGGCAGAGAAAGTGTTTAAATTATCGACAGGCAGTGAGGAAATGGCAGTGTGAGCAGGGAAGAAAATACAGAAAACAGTTTCCTAGGGTTGGCGGCGGTGGCTTTGGCTACAGAAAACTGAGAAGGTAAATTCTGAGAGGAGGCGGTGGTAGGCTGTGAGATCCAAGTGCCGGTCAGATTTTCTCCATTTCCTCTCAGCCGCTCTGAGCTTTGTTCTACAAGCGCGTAGAGGTTCCGATAGCCACGGAGTGGGGAGAGAAGATCGCACTGGTCTGGTAGTAAGTAGACAGAGGGGGCCAAGAGAAGATGTTAGAGAGGATACGAGCGTGGAAGTAGCCTGGTCTGGGGATAGGAGCGAGAATTGTTCAGTCGACGGTAGCAGGGAGAGTACTGCAGAAGAGAAGGATGAGGGAGAGAGAGATTTTAGGTTACGACGAGAGGTGATGCAAGTTGAAGTAGCAGGGGCCGAGAGAGGATTTAGGGGGAGCGAGAAGGAGACAAAGTGATGATCGGACACCGGGAGGGGGGTAACTGATAGTTTAGAGGCCGAGCAGGATCTGGTGAAGACGAGATCCAGAATGTTTCCTGCCCTGTGTGTCGGGAGGAGAAGGCGCAAACATATCTTTTATGTTTGCGCTGATGCTGCTATCTTTGCCAGGTCTCTCTTGAGATGAGACTAAAATAAAGGTTGAATAATATCCAAATAAAATTAGTTTGGTGGGTTGCTTGGTGGATGATATTATTTTACTTCTGTTATAATTTTAGCTGTGTTTGAATGTTATAAAGCAGAAAAGAATTTAATGTCAACCTCCAGGATCGCTATACAAGCTTGCTAGCAAACCATTTTTACAAGAAAATTTGTTCATTTAGCACCTTTATCCAAAGTGATTTGCAGTACAATTACAAGAGCATAACCTAGCAAGCACAACCTAGCAACCACACAACATGCGTTTGTTTTAGAAGGACCTTATGAGGTCAGCCTGTCAAACATCATGTGTTACATTTCAACATGTTGTTGTACAGAAAATACACAAATTCCTTAAAGATACACTCCTTGATTGAGCTATATCACCCCCTGAAACCCAAGTGTTTATGGGTTATTTTGAATCATTCCTAGAATCCTTTATTACACATACTTACCACCATGCCTGACTTGAGCAGCAGATAATGGACAGTCTGCGCGACATCCGCAGCGTGCATTAGATTGTGGTAAGGGTTTTTGTGCTTGCTGTAACCCACTTCCAAGGCCTCCACAAAAGACACCAGGGCGGAGATAGGGATCTGATAAGACACAAATACAGTCTCTCACAACAGATATACAGTATGTATAAATATACATCTACTTTGTGTTTGTCTATTAATGTCAGAGAAATTCAACGTACACCCTGTTCACACATATTATATATGTATGTTTACGATGTTTACCAGAACTTTTGAGGCATACAGAAGTGTTTTTTAAAGAATAGTGCATATGTTTGAGACTGGCTCACTGTAGAATCCAAAATGTCACCAATGATGGTTACATATTTTTTATTTAATTTTTTACTTGCTTTTTACGTGCAGTTCACTGTTTTCCATGTCTAAAGTAATAGCTAACTCGCTTATCTATGAGTGACTGATGTGTGACGAGTGAAATCTTGCACAACTAAGCCTAGCTTACAGTATCAGTTGTAGGAATTCAATTACATTTCCACAACTCTTCATGACCAAAATGTTAATCTGCTCTATTATATACAGTGTCTATTCTAAGTGTTGAGTAACCATACCAAAGTTAAAAACATAACCATGACATTCTATTTATGTATTTATTTATTAGTGTATTTAAAGGAGTGAGTCAGAATCCAAACAGAAAGTGTGACCCTCCCTTCTTTAATGGTCTGACAATCAAAACAGAGAAGTTAACTCCATAAACATACCTTTATATCCATAGGGTCAAACACAGGCTAGACTATGGTAGAAAACTTTAGACCTTTAGGCAACATTCTTAACATTTCAATATGACACAAATAAGAAATTCCCTGGGAATCCCGGCAAATATGTGTTGAACAATGTAAAATTACTATCCAACTTGTTGTTTGTTTAAGACAACCCACACACTGAAGAATCCCTCTCCGATTCCTAGAAGAGATAAATCCATTTTCTTCTCGGACTTCTCTAAGGGAAGAAGACTTTTCATTACCGTTCACTCAGAAAACTGATGACCACCTTAATTTCCCTGCAGACAACCACAGTGACCTCAATCCAATAAAACATCTTTGGAATTGGTTAAATCAGACTCGTTTGAACATTAACACACGAGCGCTTGTGTTGGCACGCATGTGTGCAGAAGACAACGACACACACACACACACACACACACACACACACAGGCGCACCTCAATGTGCACACCCTCGACTGGGAAAACAGATAAAGGAAATGAGAGCGGTGCGTGGTACCTTGAAGCGGTTGATTAAGTCATATCTGGTGAGGAGCTCATAGAAGATAAATTTCAGTGCGTGGTCTCCGCTGGCGTCGTTTAGTGCAAACACATCAAAGGACCATGTGTCTACGTGCTGAAAAAGAGCAGAGTACACACACACACACACACACACACACAATCACTTGTCAGCACATAAAGTTTTTTAAGGGAAACTGTCGAACATCTTTGTGTTCAATTAAGTTTGTTTTCATACAAAAGACTGGATGGTTTTAAGTCAGATGTTAATAGAAGAATAGAAGGACATTTATAACTGATTTAGCAAATCTGACACCTGACATCCTCTGTGGAAGTGGAAGTACGTACTTATTTAAATCGTGTGCAAGCTGGCTTTGTCCACGATGTCTGACAATTTCGAAAAGCCCATAGAGATATATTATGAGTGCATCAAACATCTTTGGCGATTTGATTTGCCTGGAATAGACCCAGTTTGTATCCTTTTAATTTCCGTCAGACTGGGCACGGGAAGTGCATTGTCATCCCGCTGGTTAAAGACAACAATGCATTTGGTCTTTACAATTAGAAATGATAATGTGTTCACTCGAGACATGTGGAGACGCATTCTAATGCCAGGTGTGAACTGACATATTTAGAGCTGTCCACTTGGGATGGGATCTCCCAAGACTCAGAGAAGAACAGAATCTCCATTTTCAACCGCACCCATCATTTATTTCTGCTCAATTCATTTCTTGGCACTATTCTCTATCTTTCTCATTCCTTGTTTCTCTTTCTCTCTCTCACTCGCTCTCTCCCCTATCTACCCTCCTCTCTTATTTCAACTTCTCTCTTTCCGTCACTGCAGCTTTAGTGCCTTCTCTCTCGTCTTTCATTTCGTGGAGACGACCACACATTAAAGATTTACATCTTTAAATTGGAACTTTCCCTTGGCTCTCCATCTCTGTCGCTGCCACTGACCGTTTATAGGGCCCTGCGGCATTGTGGGACAATGAGTTTTGGAGGGATTTGGAGAAGCACCTGGTCTGAGGGTATGGGTGGGGAAATGACAGAGTAGACCGGTAGCTGAGGGGACATGGGAGAAAAAGACTGGCCTGGACTAGCCTGAATTTGATCATATTGAAAATTGGATCACATTGAACTGATCAAATGAGGGTACAGGCCAAAGACCAGGCTCTGGATCTAGGGTGTTGTGGGGGTTGTGAGTTACCTTGCAGGGCAGCTAGATTCACAAAATCACAATCGCGAGAATCCATCTTGCCAGGTTTCAAGTTGCGCTTGTGGCCGAACCACCAGTTCGGACCAATCAGCGTCCTATGAGGAACTACTAGCAGCTACCGCCGTGTTTAGGTTAGCTTGAAACCTCGACGGAAGTTATACCAAAAACCGTACCAGGTACCAGGAACTACTTATGGAAAACCAAAAAAGGCGGGTCGAGTCGAGCTGGTACTATGCAGTGGAAAAGCCTCACCCTCGATTAGGTTATTAGTTGCACCTGTGTTTTCCTTGTGTGTTGGTTAGTTCTTTGCTTAGATTCCCTTGTGTCCTCACCTCTTAGTGTTTATGCTTGTCAGCCTCTCGTGTTTCTGACTCTACAATTATTGCCTTGCCCTATTGTACCTCTTCCTTGGTTTATTGGATATCGTGGTGGTTGACCCCTGCCTGTACATCTCTGCCTACTAGTAAAGTATAATAATAAAATCTCAAATCATAATGTTATTGAAAAACAATGAAAGAATGTGACTGCAAGTTGACAAACAACAGAGATACTGTGACACTGACACAGTGCTTTGTCAATGGGGCCAGAGTTGCACACACTGGGTAAAAAGCTCAGGCAATGATGAATTTGTTCTACGGCGACTTTGTTCAGCAAACATCAAGAGAACATTTCTGGTGATGGATCACATACTGTAGTGATGACAAAGCACATGGCTCAAATGTACCTTAAAGCAATGCTGAGTAGCCTCTGTCAAGCACATGTAAAATGCTACATCAAATGCAATGCAGAGTATAGCAGAGATAGTATCCTTAAGGATAACGCAACTAGCATTTCTAAAACTGCTAAACAATTCAAGAATATATTTTCTGTTAATCTATTTATGAATCATCATGTGGCTTCTGAAGAGTATGCAGTAATTACTTTCAATGGTCATCATCGGGAAAACAAAGTCCAAACTCTAAGGCAAACAGGACTAGACAGTTAGTCTTTCTGTCTGGCCACTAACTGCTATTAGTTTGCAATTAGTTCACTGTTACAGTAGAACTGCTTAATTGTTTTTGCAATGCTAGAAGTCAGCCAGGTGAATCAGACAAGCATATCATCAAGTTTTACACTCAGACTTAAAGTTGAATGCTTTTTGGCTATCATATAAACACCAAACCTTGAATACTGGCCAAGCTCAAAGCCATACCATCCAAGGGAAATGAACAGAAGTATGAAAGTATGAAAATGTTGCTTTTTCTGGTACTCTAGGAACCCTAGTGGAATGATTTTGCAATATTTAAGACGATTTAGATTGTGATGGTTTTTATGCTGTTCAGCAAACAGCTAGTTAAATGAGTTACAAGGTATTTGTTGCAACTGCTGATTAGTCAAACGTGACAAAGTAGACACATGACCCAAAGATCACGATTCCTGTAAATAATCCACTCTACATATAGTGTGTCTACAGTGTACAGTTAAAACAGTAAAAGGTAAAGTTATATCTGTGTGTGTGTGTGTGTGTGTGTGTGTGTAAGTGTAAGAGAGAGACAAATAAAGAGAGCTACAGTATACCACAAGCTTCTGTGCCTTCATTGAACATAGAGTGAGGTAAGATGAGGTCATGTGAGATCCCCAGATTACACTAATTCCACCATCACCTCTCAAATGAAAAGTCATATGGTGCACTAATAACATAACTTAGACGGAACATTCAATAACGCAGAAATAAGCTCTGGAAAGTATTAATGTGTGCGTCATGCACAGATTGAAAGCTCACACCCTATGGCAGAGAATATTTTGTTTTAAATAAAAACACATGTAAAGGAATTTCAAAATATAAAAAGTATATAGTATAATAAAACACATGACACATTTTTTTTAATCTTTACACCTTAATCGACCCAGTCACGCTGGAAAGTGAAAATAGCTATTGACACCTTAACTTCTTGAGGAAAAAAGTATTGACGTTGTTATTTGTTGGCTATCATTCTGACAGTTATTTCCTCTTATTAGGAGCACCTGGTGTCCATTAACATCAATGCATTTTTAGCATTTTCCTCTGGGTTGCAGAAGCTAGTAGAAGCTTCTGAGTTTCTCCCATTCATCTGAAACACGCGCACACACACACACACACACACACAGGCCCTCATTACCTTGAGCACAGTGATGACGGTGGGAGGATAGCTAAGTCCGACCATGTTCGACGTCCGCCTGTACATTCTGCAACAGAGACAGCACACATCAACAGTCCAGGAGGCTGTTTGGGTCATAATGAACCATCTTACATTTTAACTCACACAACTAAAGGAATCACACAACTAATTGTTTTTTTAACCTCCAGTGACTTTCATTGTTTCTATATTATTTTTGCAAGCATTTTATTTCTCCATTGATTTAAGAGCAAGCATTTTAATTTGACCCAGCTAGCATTAACAAAGGTGCCAAAAGGTGGACAGCAAACACAACCACTAATAGTGGCGTAGAGTATTGCTATCTAAGCACCTCTGAGTTTGGTGTAACCTTTCAGAGGCACGAGGCATTTCCAAAACCTTGCGACAGACTAAAGATTTAATCATCAATCTGTCGATTTCTCAGTGAGAAATTCAGATAGAAAAAAAACAAAGTGAGAATAATAAATAAGGCTACACCAGGGAAACAGCAAAGTGTGTTTTGATGTCTGTCTCTGTTATCACAGGGATAATTTATAATCCACAGACGGATGGAAAACCATCTCAAAAACAGTGGGTTACCGCTATCTGGTGCGTAAGGGTGGAATTATGTGTGTGTGGTGGGCCTAGGTTGCTTTCGCGTCTATACGGGTCATCTATCAGTTAGAGCTTCCAGGGTCAGTGAAGACAATCCATGTTTAAACAAATATCCCAGCTCTCATACAGTAGCAGCATTGTGTAATATTACCGGCTGTAGCAAGTGTCTTACCCCTTACAAGACTTTACATTTTGACTACAACTGAAATGAATTCCAATCTAAAAAATATATATAAATAAATAATTAAACAGACCTATTGGCGAGCCTGACTCTTTGTCACTCAAAAACAATTTTGTAATTAAAAGTCGTCAAGTGTCCTGAAATATTCTGCAAACAAGACATTAACATAATGGGCTCTAGTTTCCAGATGGCACAAGGCCGGTGATAGCGCTAACACAGACGTAGTGCCAATTTCGTTGAGCGCAAGATGTTTTTTCTCTCGCCTGGGAAAATTTACTAATTTCCCGGATTGCCATGACATCGCTTGCGCCCAAATGGACGTGGGGGCGCAGTAGAGGGTGTGTCAGTCAAAATCAGGTGGTGCAGTGCTAGTTTGGTGTCAAATAAAACATAATATTGCTCTAGCGTCTCCGCCTGGTCAGACTATGTATTAGCACAGACGCAGGCGTTGTGTGTGGTAGTGTCTGGGCTTTAGGAGAAGGTGCACTAAACACAGACTCCAAAACCACACATGCCACTTTTGTGTATGTTATGTTATGTTGGTCTATTTCATGAATAACTTAACTACTGTCCTTAAACTATTTAGTCACAAAACAAACTAAAAAAAATATATATTTATCATTGTCTTGCAACATAAAACAGTCAATGTGCGCATGGGAAAAAACATGGTGAAGGGAGAAGCCTTTTTTTCCCATCGGTCCACACTTTTACCGTCCATTACAAAATTGGCAGTTCGCCATGACAGAGAGCGCGCTGCTGTTAAAGGGAATGAGAGGAGCTGATTTGATAATAATTGAAGACACTAAACTGATCATTTATGAACACTAAACACTAAACTGATCATTTATGAATTCTAATCCAACCATTTTATAACTGCACCACCGTTGAGCCTGATTACCAACACCGCCGCATGTCCCAAAATAAGCAGAAGAGTTTTGGTAATTCCGCGCCGTCAAATTGCGCCATGTACCTTAGCTTGCATCTTAACCAGGAAGCTAGGCCCCAATCTATTTTACTGGCACAAATTCACTTCAGAATTTGCCAGTTTTAAATGTGTTACCAACGTTAGCTTTTCAAGATGAAAAAGTGTTCTACAAGCTCAAACCTACATTCACAAAACTTCATGAGCCTGTTTGGATTTCCAATCGACGGGTCATAGTAGGGAAGACACTACTCCAGCTAGAATCCATAGGTGTATAGATTTAGGTGTGCCAGTGAGAAAACATGGACTAAATGAGTCAACAGTATTCTCTCCCTGACACTTAAATCTAACATACCCATTATTAACATCAGCTGCAGACATGTGTTCCATACTGACCCCTCACAAGGGTCCATTCTCATGGGTTGGGGGTTCAACGTGGGTCACTGGCGGGCCGTACCAACCTCTCCACAAAGATCCCGGCCTGCACAGCGTGGACGATGCTTCGGAACCGGGGCTTCTCCTCGGTGCGTCGCAACATGAGGCCCATCTGGCGCGTGAAGGTGGAGGCCAGCCAATCGCGGACCTCCGATGGCACCGAATCCGACTGGATGTCGCTCAGCTCGTCCTCTGTGTCCACCAATCGTCTGTGAGGGGGGGAGGGAGGGAGGGCGGGGGGGGGGGATATATGCATGATAATGAGGGGATACAAAAAGACCTCATGTGTGATGTCATATGGATGTGGGCCTCACTGCTGTTTGACGGTCACTACCTGTTCCCCACTGAACCTCATTTTACAGTGAGGTTCATTATTTAAAATAGACCGTCAAAATAGACTCTCTGGGATGTCTAGTTGTGCACACACACACACACACACACACACACACACACACACACACACACACAGACAGACAGACAGACAGACAGACAGACAGACAGACAGACAGACAGACAGACAGACAGACACCAGCGGACGTGTTTGTGCTGTCAGCATTGGGCCCACATGTATCAAATAGTAGCATTATGTGAAAAGGGCTTGTGTGTGTGTGTGTGTGTGAGTGTGTTTTAGAGTGGAAGTGGAATGGGCTCTTAATGAAAAAGCCCATCAAAAGGCTCTAGACAAAAGTCCTCCTTTCAACTTGATTTAAGCTGATCCCTTTCTCCCTGACCCGGACCTCACACACACATACACACTCACACACACACACACACAAATACACTCACAAGCCCTTTTCTGACTACCTTTTCTGACTATAACACGATGCAACCGTACTTGACTAAATAATATTGTTTCCCATGAAGTCTAACTATTCCAGATCAATCCATTAATTCCAACTTCAACTCGTGCCAGATTTGGCTATAGTCGCCATCAGCTAAATTATAATTAACTTATTTGTTCATTCTATTTATATATACATAATCTATTTTACATGACTCATTTGTGTGGAATTCAAGTGGAATGTGTCATGGCTGCATTGGAATGTGTATGCACATGTAGTGCTTTGTCAAATCATATATGCATATGAATATGAGATTTTACATATTATGCCTTTAGGTCAGTGACTCACATATAAACATTACATATTTGGTGCGTACCTTGTCTCTTCGATGTAAACCGATTCGAGGACTGAGGCGGCATACTCCAAATTCTTCTTTAAATCCACCACTGATGCCTCTCCTCTCTCCAGCTGTTTGACCAGGCATCGCAACCTAGAACACACAAAGCAAACCATAATCACCACAAGTTCTAAATATAATAGGCTGGTCTGGAAAAGGAAAAAGGGTCCTGACCAGAGTTTTTTTCGTATTCTGTCAAAAGCACAACAATTGCAATGTTAATAGTAATAAATAATAATTGGCAAGGCACGTCTTCCAATAATTAACTATTAATGTCCATGTTTTTATGATATATATATATATATATAAAAACACACTACAGTGAGTGAAGGTGGCTCTTTGTGAAAACAAGTAATGTGGCTGAAGGGAAATGCAGGTTTCGCCCGAGGAAACGCTACATCACTCTAAAATTCTTAGTGCTTTTATTATAACAATATGTCCAACCATGGATGTTAAAAGAGATGTTAAGAGGCAGTGTTGACACACAGCCATTAATAATCTTGTTTTCTTCCCCAGTCTGATATGACGGCTTAGAATGAGCTAAGAAAAAAATAAGTCAAATACACAGGTGCTGGTCCTGTAATTTGAATATCATCAAAAAGTTGATTTATTTCAGTAATTCCTTTCAAAAAGTGAAACTTGTATAATGCACACATTCATTCCACACAGACTGATGTATTTCAAGTGTTTATTCCTTTAAATTGTGATGATTATAAGTGACAACTAATGAAAACCCCAAATTCAGTATCTCTGAAAATTTGAATATTGAGAAAAGGTTCAATATTGAAGACACCTGGTGCCACACTATTCAGCTAATTAACTCCAAACACCTGCAAAGGCCTTTAAATGGTCTCTCAGTCTAGTTCTGTAGGCTACACAATCATGGG
>JAODLI010006491.1:0-27874 GCA_027575585.1 Percopsis omiscomaycus | reverse complement strand
ATTCAAAATTGAATATGAAGATGAAATCTGACGCATAGTTTCAGTGTTAATACTGATAAAATAATTGCTGTCTGTGGCAATAATTTTTTTAAATAATTTCTCGCAGCAAAATATGGAAAAATAGAACTATGAACTACTTCATTTTTGGAACTGTGAACTTAGTTCAATTTTGAAGTATGAACTGAACTAGTTCCTTTTAAAATGTGTGAACTGAACTATGAACTAGTTCGTGTAGAAAATGAACTTTCCCATCACTGGTGTACACTATATAAAGTATGAAGTACATTATATTTACAAAAAATTAAAAGCTCCAGTTAAAGCAGTTAAACCCCATGTTGAAAAAGATAAATTGGCAAATTGATGACCTCTCTTGTCACACAACCCAAAAGCCCCCCCTTGTTTTTTTTTGTTGTAGTCGCAGAACTCACTTTAGTATTTATATATTATTGTACCCTAATGATATTTGAAGAACTGCTGATTAATGTAATAAATGTGTTCCCTCAGGTGAGAATGAAAATTCTGGGAAAGCTACCTGAGGACACCAGAGGGCCTCTAATGAAGCTGCACAACTGTTTAAATGGAAAGGTCAGTCATGCTGCAAAACACTGACGTTAGTAGAAAGCCAAGCTTCTTAAACACTGTGGCTCGCATTATACAGAGATGAACCTTGCGTTTCTTAACAGTCCATTGAAGATTTTTTAACCAGCGTAGAAACTTCAGCTGAAGTGTGTGGATTCATGCTGAAGAAGGGAGATAAGAAAAAAGAGAGGTAAGCCCCTCGTTCGATATTTTACAATTACTTAATGTTGTGTACATTGTCATTATTTGAAATAATATAAATAAATAATATATATACATTATATGTATGGGGCCTCCAGATGTCTAATCTCCAGACTGTTTCAGACAAGCCCTGTTCCTGCACCGGCAAGCTCTGATGGAGCAACTGAACGAGACAGAGGACCCAGCTCTGGTGCTTCACCTGACCAGCGTGCTGCTCTTTCAGGCAGCCACCCACTGCATGCTGCACGCTCCGGGCCGCTGTGTGCCTCAAGTGATTGGCACCCTGACGGGCCGCATACCAACGGTACCGCTGTTGGACCTATTGGCTTTCATACTCTGCTGACCCAGTCGAACAGTAGAGGCACTTGCCATCTGTTTGTCTGACTGGCACTAATTAGAGCAGTCCGATAGAGCAATTGCAATCACCTGTGGTGACACTCTATGGTGCTAGCCGACAAAGTGTCCGAGTTTTGTATTTAGTTCCTCCTGAAAAGGGAAATTCTTTACATTAATTTCTATTTTGTAATGACCTGTGATCCTCGCCGTGTCAGATTGACACACAAGGGAAATGTTCCTTAAACATCAAGTTTATTATGTAATTTTGAAAACCAAATTCCAGAGGCTTAATCCTTCTTAAAAAGTCCAAATGATATAGTGTATAATTGAAGATATTAAAATGTTTAAACTTTGATCAGATCAGTTTAGACACGTTAGAAGTAGGTTTTTTAGAAACGCCAGCAAAGACCACTTGAATATTGCTTCAAACAAGGGATTTCATTGAGATTTAAAGAAAAAAAACAGTAATTCTTCTAAAAAAGGGAGGTTTCTACCACTTAATGAAGGTCATGAAAATTTAAGAGAATTTTACTATGCACATAGTGCAGGTACTGTGGATATACAGTAGCGTACAAAACATTCCTAAAGCAATTGTTAACAAGATGGTTTTAATTATGTTTAATGTTTAGTTTTCATGTACAGCAGCTGTCTTATTTACCTACTATGTAATGCGCCCACTGTGTATCACTGTGTTGACTTTGCCGAGTCACTCTGCTGAAAAAGTCGCGTGTGTGTGTGTCCATGTGTTTTCAGGAGCAACACCAGCTGCTGTCTCGCTATCAGAGCCTGGTGGTGAAACAGCTGATCAGTCAAGGAAAGAAGGCCAAACAAGAGCAGGAAGATGGCAACTCGGAGGGGAGAGACGAAGAGGCAGAGGCCATTCGCAGCGAGCTTCTATCCCTGATGCCCGAAATCAAGGACCTTCCTCAGAGGAAGACTTCTACGACTGAGGAGTGAATGTCATTTTGTGGTATTTTGTGGATCTAATCAAAGTTGTGAAAATCAACAGTATATTTTTGACTGTGGTGTCACTTTTAATTTAGTGTTTTGTATACAGGCTTCATTAAACTTTTAATAAATAATTGTTTCATGTCTAGTGTTCATGAATGTCATTGATGTCAAATGTGACATGACCCAATTTTTTATGTAGTGCTTACAGACTATATTAAAAGTATAATGAAGCCTAAATAAGTAACACCTAATGTAAAGTGTAAATCTTTTTGAAATATGGCCATATTGCTATATAATTTATTGGAAAAGGTCTATGTGAGATGTCTCACATACCCCTGTTATTATGAGGTTATAATTTAAATAATGGAATAAATACTAACACCTCTCTTTGTTAATGCTTGCTTGCTGATGTTAAAGCTTTGCAGCTCCTGAGCAGACCAATGCAGTCTTAAACAAGCCCACACATGCATTATGTATTATTTACTGTGTTGCTTAATTAAAGTATGATTTTCAAAACCAAATGTGAAGTTGAAAACTAGAAATAATACAGGCAGCTACTTGCACACCCTGTAAACATGCAGAACTGCAGGTGGCCTTCAACAGGAGTTTGGTGGTAATCATTTTATTTGCCACTAGATGGCACTAATATCAAACCAACATGAATATCACAGAGCCAAATATGTTTTACCCACCCAAGTGGGATGCTGCTTGTGATGTTAATGGATTAAAAATAGATTATCGCCTACCTTATTAATAAGACACTGTATAGCCTATATCTTATATCACAATTTATTTACAAAGAAGGACACCATGAATTAAAATTTCAAACACCAAAAAGGATGCCATACTAATGATTGGCAGCACAAGGAATAGTGAATATAATGAAGAAAGGGGGAATTATATATGAGGTGTTTGACAATGTCAAAGATGTGTATACTTTGTGACACAACACGTGCCTTGCAGAGGCAGACCTGCGCACTGCGGGCTGTGCGCATGAGATCATAATACACCTAAGCACCCGCTCCAGATTGCCATGGAAACAAGCATCTTTGACTTAAGACTACATTCCTTTTTTCATTCCTTCAAGGCCTGACATTGTCAGCCGACAACGTGTGTGCAAAATGTCACAGTGTTCAAATAGTTTTTTAGTAGCCTACATAGGCCTACTCCTACATATTCGCTGCTTGAAATGAAAAGACCATAGGCTCTATAAAAGGCTCTATACACTGACAGTGTATGATATAATACTATGTTGTAGATCTGTGCTTGAAGTGGCCTGACAACATAACATTTACATAAGCATAAACAATGGCCTCATTAGAATTTCCTAATTTGACTAGCCATGCTGTTGTAGTGTAGCGCCACATCAAAAACAACCACCAGCGCATTTTAATAAATGTATTATTTAACTAATTGTATTATTTAACAATTTTTTTTGTCAAATGAACAGACAAGCCTAATGTTATATTCAATTATGCCTATCCAAGATAGAACCATCTTTAAACCTGCACTGATACACAGATAATTGGCAGCACAGAACCTACAAAATAAAGCACAACAAAATACGACTTTAAAGATCCACTCTTGTATCTGGAATCCAGCTCGTCGACGAGGTCAGAACTACATCACTGCCAGGACTGGGTTTTAGGAGTCTTCACTAGGCCGCCTGCTTCTGGAGCGGACCATTGATTCAGTGTCCAAGTCACGTGATGTGGGAGAGAGGGCCTACCTACAAGACCATTTTGACAATCAAAATCATATATATTTTAATATATATGATATATTATGATATAATATATAAAGTCCAACAAAAATTCCAGATCTAAACTTGGAAATGTCAAAACAACCAAAGAACAAATACAGTAGTTAAACGAGACGTCATCAACTTGTTTTATGAAACATCTTGCATAGGGAGCAGAAGGGAGCCATAACAGGGTATCCAGTTTAAATGGCATGGTCCTCATGAAGAATAAGACTCAAAGTTAGCAGCAGATATTTACAGAGCATGTAAGTGTAACCGGTCGAGTCCCGCAACGGACTCGAACCCGGATCCCCGGCGTGGGAGGCGGACGTGTTAGTAAGGGAGGCTAAAACCCAATGGGCCCTAGCGTCGGTCACTAACACTTCTCTTAAGATGTCGGGGAGTGAGGTTTACTCTGCACAGCGCAGCACCTTGCTGTACCACTGGCCTCCGTTACATAAGCTATATTCCACTTTGAGTCTGGGTCTTTTTAACGCAATTATCTGCAAGAGAAATTCAAAACCCTTCAACTGATCAGCAGTGTGTACACTGTGCCATGCGTTCTCCCTAGACATCTGCAAGTTCCTGTTGCTTAGTAATATTCTTCAGTGCTATGATTAAAGTGAGCTTCAAAGCTCTGGGCACGCTCATTAGTCACTGCAGGCTGAATAATAAATCCCAGGGAAGATGATGATTATGAATGCCATCCTGTATGTGCACATGGATGAAGAGACTTTCAACAACTAAACGCCATCAACTGCAGGCAGTTAGAGACGCTTGTGGTCACACAGGTTCACGGAAGCAATGTTGTTACATCGTGAGATAAACCTGCTGATCTTTCCATAGCGAGCACCTTATTTGCGACGATGTAGCAAGCCCATTTGCTTTGCTTTCGTGTTCCTAAAAGTTCACGGAGATTAATTTAATGCTCAATTCCGATTGATTGCCATATCAGATTTTTTGAACTAACTGTCCAGACTGACATCGCATTTTTTTATAAATCAGACCTATAACAGATTTGGACCACATATGAAAGTGCCTCACATATAAGCAAAAAAATCTGATTTGGGTCACTTTGGCCTGCAGTCTGAACGTACCCTTTAATTTGGCATAAGGCTCCCACAAAGACGTTTTGTATCTATTTGTATTCACATTACTAATAATGGCCAGATTCCATCATTTCCATGTTTTGACACAAGAGAATGGTCAGACAAGGCTGCTACAGCGATCCTATCATGGTTACATTCACCTTCCCAATCCACTGGTGGATGATGCAACAGACATACACAAACACAGATCCAGACTTTGGGGAAATGATGGAGGAATATGCATACATTCACACATGGGAACATCCCACCCCCTACAGAACCGCTCGGTGGAAATGATTGCAGGAAACAGGGTCCCTGAGTGGAAATACAAGACTGGTGACTCATAGGTGCTGCTTAATTACCACAAAGCTTGCATGGCAGCATCACATAAACACTGGCTCACACCAGTGATTTGTTGTGTTTACATGCATGCCACACACATTAAGTCACATCACAGACACAAATATACAATCAGCAATCATTATCATGACTACATCTTCACCCGCTGTTTTACATCTGAGTGAAGCTTTTAACCTGTGGCACTGTATACATGAACAAGGGTCATCATTTACATGTGGCAAAATTGAACACAATATAAACATGTTACAATTGGGTAATTTAGCAGTCACTTAAATCTAAAACAACTCACTGTGAATACAGTTACAAGTATTAAGGAGCAGGTAGGGGTTAGCCTGAGATGGACAAGGATCGAACTGTGGACCTTTTGGCTTGAAAAGCTATGTCACCCCATCTGGGTCATCCACCTAACTATCCCACTCAATCACTGCACTTAGTTATTTACAATTGTTTATATGAATTTCTCTACTGATACTGTGTTCACTTTTCAAAACTCCTCTCACACACGCCAGCACAACAGCAGTCTATGGACCAAACTGTAGTTTTTCAGTGCTTTGGCACAAAATGCATTCACTGACTACGTCTTTCAAAAACCATGCATTATTTCATGTATTCTAATCCGGACTCAACCACACCTAAAGCTATAGTATATACAGTGTATATCTACAGCAAATGTTGTTTTGATATTGTATTTACATACCCTTTTCAAAAGGTGTAAACATTTAAGTGAAAGAAATTAATGTGGACCAGAATTTGCTACATAAATACAATATTGAAGTATATTAAAAAAGAGTAATGAGTACAGTATACAAGCATGGTTTTGTTTGTTTGAGAAAATTTTTCATTGTGCATAGGTTTTACAGTAATGCATTAGAGCAATGGAATTTGCTTAATTTTGTGAATTTGGAATTTTGGAATTACTTCCAAAAAGAAAGAAAAGAAAGAGACCACATTGAAGCCTTTAATACAGCATTTCTATGACTTATTCCTGTAAAACAGTATTCTATGAAGGGTGGTCATTATTGTTTTATAATAAAAATGTTTGTTTTTTTACATTGAGAAAGTACAATGTTACTATCAACAACAACCAAAAAAAATTTATAAAAAAAACACAGTTGTTAGTGTTTTTTAGGTCATTGTACTATTGGTGACAAAGTGTTCCTTAAAACTAGTGCGGTTGTGTAGAGTATTTTGGTGAATGGGCATGACATGAACTGTGTGAAGAGTTTTAAAACTGTACTGTAAAAGCTGCAATAAGCTTTTATGGCCCGAAAAAAGCATTTCTTAGAGTTAATACTGCCATCTAATGTCATACAGCAGTGCTAGCATTACGTCCATGGGGGGAAATTACGACATCTGCTACGCCAGTCCCTCTATATGGATAAACAAATAAGAAAAATCATGAACCAGGAAATAAAATACACTTTCAAACAATGTTAACAAGGTAAGAAATTTCTATTTTTTATTACATTCAACAGAGGTACAGTACACCGAAATTGCACATTCACCAGATATAGCAGCATTCTGACTGGCAAATAAACTAATCAATAGTAGGCACATAAAAAACAACGATATTTAAATAGAAATACACAGGTTCAACCGTGTTGTGGCAGTTTTTTTCTGAAACATATTCAAAATCCACTTGAGCTGTAAATGTACATGCCTTGTAAAACATACTGCTGTAGCCCCACCGAGTTGGGATTTTGCTGATTGGGTGAAGGGCTGAAAGACTTAAAAAATTAAATAAAAAGGCTGTGAAGAGGCTCATCAGCCCAGTATTAAACCACAGAGCGATGCTCACTGCAAACATAGACAGCACTCGGCTGTATACGGCGCTTAGTGTTACCTGGTAGCTGTGGAAGAAACTTTATGTACTTGGGCATCAGATCGAGGCAGGCGTCGCGGAACTTCTTAATCCGCCAGTAGTAGATGAGTGGGTTCAGCGCCGACTTGAGGTAGCACAACCAAAGCAGCCAGGTGCTTGTTTGAAAAAAACTGTCCTTGTTGTAGAAAGCGCTGCTGAAGGTGCTTAAGAGGCTGTAGGCGGTGAAGGGCGCCCAGCACACCGTAAACACGGAGAAGAGAATGAGGATCGTTGTGAAGGCACGCGTCTTAAAGCTCATGTCAATGTTCATTTGGAAGGGCCTCTGGAGGCTCAGCAGGCCCAGCTTGCTGGCCTGGCTTAGACAGATGCTGTCCGGGTGGCTGTGGATACGGATGGCGTTGTGCCGGATGGTGTTCAGAATTCCCATGAAGGTGTAAAGCATGACCATGAAGGGGAGGAAGAAGAAGATTAGCATCAGGATCAACACGTAGGCGTTGTAGCCAGGCTCACCGCTGTAGCCAAATACACACTGTGGAGCCCTGGATGGGATCTGTAGCAAAGGATAACCCATGGCCAACGGGAAGGAGAAAATAAAAGCCAGTACCCATGTGACCACTATGAGCACTTTAGCACGCTGCGGGCTCAGCTTGTCTTGTTTTTGGACAATAATAAGAAAACGATCAATGCTTATTATAAGCAGGACAGCCACGCCCTCGATCACAAAGAGCCAAAAAAACATGGCCGACACCCGGCAGAAAACATCTCCGAAGATCCACCGGGTGGTGACCACGGTGACCAGCGCAAAGGGCATGTTCAGGATGGCCAGCATCATGTCTGCGAACGCCAGGCTGGCCAACAGGATGTTGATAGCGGAGCGCATGGCCGACCTTTGGTACACCATCAGGCAAACCACCACATTTCCCAGAAGGGCCACCAGTAGGATGGCAACAATGGCAATACAGAAAAACACCTGGAGAGGGAGGCCCACCCCCTGGGGAGTCCCCGCTGTCGGGGTGACCGGTCCTGGTGTTGGCACGCGGGAGCTCTGAGAGGCATTCGCCATGGAGGTGTTCTCCATGGCCGTCCTCTCCTGGGTGTGTGGCTCTAGGAAGTTCAGCGGCCCCGTAACGACACAGCAGAGGCTGCCGTTGGCCTCCCCTGCCTCTGTGAGGGGAACAGCAGTGAAGCGAACCATCCTTCCCCAGGGTGAACTGGCATTGTCTCCAGTGTGCTCACACTGAACACGACACCTCAGAGGCAAATAGGTCAGCGAAGCATGCCAGCATCTTGGCGACTGCAGGACCCTAAGAACAGATGCACAATTAATAAATGGAATGTAAATCAATCAAAATGGATGACATATCTGTTTAGATCTTTTAAATATGAAATATTTTTGTATCATAATGCATGACACGTTTTGTTATATTAGACAGACAGACAGACAGACAGACAGACAGATAGATGGAAAAGGAAAACACCTAAAAAGGAGCGACTACAATTTTATACTTTGAGGGTTATTAAAATACAATGAACAAAATACAATGAACTAAAATAATGTTTCTGCAAAACCGTTTGCCAAGTTCTCTTAAGCAATGTTTTGTCATCACTGACAGCATTCTCAAATCGAACCCACCTTCTTACAGAAGATGTCTTCATTTTTTTGAGAATGTCAGAACACAAATGGAAAGGTTTTTAGCAATGGGAAGTACGCTGAACCATTATTGCAATAACTAAATAGCACCAAATAAGACATTATAAGGCATTGAACCTGTAATGTCCTCAAGGTTAGACAGAGGGAAAGGCAGACAAATCTGTCTCTATAGTCATACCTTTTCCTAAATAAATTAACAACAATGTGATCTGTCTCCAACAATTAAATGTTACTTTCATCCCCCCCCCCCCAGAGAGAACAGAGACAGACCGATGATGAAATAACAGGGTTTAGGAATTAAAAGAGCTTTATAATTTTGTAAATTAAAACTTAAATATACAAACTATTGCCTGGCCCATATAAAACAGGAGACATTTGCAACAGAGTACTATTGATGGTAATGTCAATATAGAAGTGAATGTGAACCACGACAGAGAAATGACCCATCGCTGCATATTTTAGCTTGTGAGTTGTCCAACTAAATTAGAATATACTTTATGTTGAAATTGGAGTGCCGTTTTACTGCACTGATTGTCAGTCACTTATCATAAAAGCCTCAAATGTATATGTAAATGAACAATAAAGCCTCTGTGTTAACAAATCATGTTAAAAGCAGGTAGTCTCAAACCATGCCACTACTAAAACACCCAGTGTTCAACTAGGGACATGTCAATACTGCAATAAAAAGAACCTTATCACTTGTATAAACATTGGCCACTGTTATTTCAGAACGCCTGATGTGATTTACAATAGCTCTGTGGCAAATGTCAAATAATAAATGCTCTGGACATAGGGGATGGTTTCATAAGAGCTTCAAAGCAATTAGATACATTTCCACAAAAATATTGTGATTTTATTTCCTATTTTTAGTTTTGCCATGTGGGTGTGAGAATAAAACTAATTGCATAAGGCACAGGTGATTACTAGACTTGTACTGGAATAAAAAAAATAGGAGCTCATGAAGGGGTGCTAAATAAAACACATCTTGGCTTCTGAATGAATACATGGATAAGCTTTGAAATAGCACATCGTCAAGAGACTTGAGATCTGTTAGGGGTGACGCTCATACTGGATCTTCAACATATGTTCAGAGCTTCATCACAATATAGACCTAGTGAATGAGCAAATGAGGATGTTCTTTAATAAAAATACCTACATTTCACATTTCCTAGTGCACATGGACATATTATGGAGCGTATTGAATAGTTAGTCAAACAAATAGTCATGTACACAAGTGCTGAGGCAAAAGTATCATGGAAATAAGTTTTCTGAGCACAAATCTTGACACTAAATTCCAAGAAAACATATGGATTATCAGAAATTATCTAATATTGTTGACACCCTACTTGGCCATCAATGGTTATATGAGGTTCATAATGGCAGAATAAGGTGTCGAGATTATTGTTAAACAATAATAATGATTTGTGATAATTAGTCTGAAACACAAGGACAATACATAATTAACATGTAAGGAGAATCTTCATATATAACAAACAAGTAGACCTAATAGCCTACTTTATGCCATTAGATATTTTCCCTCAATTTACAAAATCTATAGGCCTACCCCATAACTACATAAGATCACACGTTACCCAAAATATATCTCTATCTGAGATTTTAATTCTGGTAGGTCTATTTTTTTCAGATTAAACGTGTACGCCATTCTTTATGTATAAATAGAGGAAGTAGTCCGTGAATTAAGAAAATAAATAAATAATAAATTACATCAACACCATTTTCGAAGCAATATTTCGATAGTGTGATGGGTTTTCAAAGCAATGCTAAATAAATGTCACTCCATGTAGGTCGGTCGTTCTTTAACCTCTAACATAATATAATTTAGGACAACTCCAGCGGTTCACTGTTTGCACGTTTGGACAAATATGTGACAGATGTTAATTTGATTAATTTAACATGTAGAGCCCTGGGGATTTTGTTATAGCAAAACATATTTTGCCATAACAAAATGGTTGAGACATGCCTCGCCAATCACGGGGAGTTTATATAACCGTGGATGTTATGATCTTAAAGCGACAAATGCATATCACATTTGTTAATATACAAATAAATCAGAGATAGGTCTGGTCTCACTAGTCTCAAAACGATTCTATTCGACACGAACGTACCATCACTCTCCCATGTTGAAGCACAGCAGCTGGATCCTGGGGACGGATGAATTGGTGTCTCAAGCCTTCAAATGGTTTATCTTGGCCGTTTAGTCGGCTTTTCTTCTCGATCGTGTGATATTTCACCCCGAAAATTCCCGGCGATGATAACAATGTGGATTACAGACGATTCACCGTTCTCCGACGCCCATTCGTTGCACAAGTGAAAGTCGTGAACGAACCTTGGCTAGACTTGGATCACTCTCGCTTTGTTTCCAAGCGAGCTGCAGAAAACAGCATTGATTCTTCTGCTACCATCGCAGGAGTCTGAAACATAGATACTCACTGGGTAGCATTTCTTTATGTCATAAAGGTGATATTGGTTACAGCGCATTTCTGGGTACGAAACATTTCAAACACTAATATAGCTATATTACCATTCTACATTGACTGCCGGCCGAGTATAACAGACGTGCCCCAAAACCAGTAGCGTGGTCAATAGAGTTTTAGAGGATACGCCTATTTACTGGATCCTCCAATAGAAACAACGTCGGGGAAATGGGCGTGTTTTTTGTGGAAGTGGTTCTCATGGGCACGTGCAAAAGGAGAAATTCAAATGTAACATTGTGGCAAATAAATACAGCCACCCAAATATACATGATCTTAAATTGATACATTATTGTGTTTGAAGTATAGGCCCTACGTATGAGCCAACTCTTTGAATTAGGTTCAGAATTGTACACATTTTTTATACACAAGATAAAAATATACAAATATGCAAATAATAAGTCTGCGGTAGAGGGAGGGCTTTTGGTTTACACTGGAATATATTCTGTAGTTTCAATGGCAAAAGGGTCAATTGCTTTGGCTATATCTAGGACATGACAGGTCTGTGTAGCTGTGTAGTTCTGCATAAGGAATACATAGCAGCCAAAATTAGCTTTGATATGGAGGAATGCAAAAACAAGAAACTTTAAAAAGACTGCAAATTATTTTATTTAAAAAAAAAATTATGCAATATACATAACCCATCAGGCCAAGACCTAAACAATAATTAGTTTACGCTACACAAACACATTTGCACTGGAACTTCCATTAATTAACAAATGTGCAATATTTTTCAAGAAATGTAGTATTGTCTTCCCCCTAATTAATTAGGCCTACAACAGCACATCTAGCTGTATATTCCAGCCCAATGTAACAGTTGATGGGACTGAATGGTGTGCAATGACACCAAATCCAAATCATTGCATTTGAAACCATTTGAAACAACTGAAACAACATGTGAGGTATGATAACAGATTGTGCATAGATTCATAATAAATAAAGTGGTCTCAGATAAATGTGAAATGTGTTTTCACATTTCAAATGGTACATTCCTTGCAAATCTACGCACAAAAAGAAATACATACATCTAAACTTGTTGACTAATAGCACATAAATGTGCCCTATGAACCTTTAATCTGCTTGACATTTTTAGTCTTTGGTGGGATGATTTTGACATCAAATGGGATGAAAAACTGCACAAGGGCCTTTGTGTCTTTCAAGTTCAGTGAATACTCTTGTGCAATCTTTTCAGGGGTCCAAGTTTTAGGATCCGTTTTGTGACTGTTGAGAGCTTTGAGAGCTTCAACAATTGACAGTTTGCCTTTAGGAATGTCTGTAATTTCAACCAGGCCGAAAGGTTCCCCAGGTAAACTAAACTTCAATGGCCTGCGCTCTTCTTCTTTCTCAACCAGTTGTTTGGGCACCTGTATTAAAGATAACAAAAAGTGCATTGAGATAAATTAAAATAAAAAAATCAAGCATAATTAATGATAATGAACACTAAAATACCTAGCAGGCTACATAGGTAATGTTAAATATCACAAGGTTTAGTTGTAATACATTTAATTATCTGTTAAAATGCGTGCAGTACATAGGACTTTATTAAAGACAGAATTGTATTGTTCTTGTTTACTTGGATTTTTATTTCAATAAGCCCATTTGAAGCAGCAAGAAGCAAGTTTGAATTTTCCATAAAAGTGACCATAGTGTTTCATTATCAATGCCTATATAAAGAACCAACTCAAGACCAGTTTGTTGCATCCTAGTAACACTGAGATCAGATCTCAGGATATATTCAACCTTTCAAAAACTTATATCAATATCAAACTCATATTAACCAATACCAATCAATAGCTTATAAAATCATACACAACATCTGACCTCTGACGTTGGTGGATCTTTCGACTCCACATAAACCGACTTCAGCAGTGATAGAAGACGATCGTTTTTCTTATGGATTGAGATTGCTGAAAGACAGAAGTTTTGTCAAAAACGTAACGTTATTTCATATTTTGCCCAATGTGTTGCGGAACCAACCTAGGTTGACCCCCAAAAGACACTCACACATGTTCAGAAAAATCTGAATCTCACCTTCAGGATTGCTGCGAGAAGGTGGAACATTTACTTCATGTCGCGGTGCTACTTTGGGTTTCTCCTTAGATATTTCTCGATGGACCCGATTTTCTAGATTAAAATTTCTAAACATACGCGCTACGCGTGCCCCCATATTTGTCATGTTAGAAAACTCCGTGTGCAATAAAGTTGAGTTCACAAACGACGGTGAGCAAAATGGTTCAAGCTTCAATGCATGAAGTTTATGAACAGCGACACAACGTGTTAAAAATGTGTTATTGCAGCAACATAGATGTAAGGCCAGTAGGTGGAAGCATTTCATATCCTAGCATGCTCAATGATTTTGCAGAGGATTTGCGTTTAGAGTTCTGCTTTAAAATAATTCTTACTGTACAAAGTGCCACAGCAAAGGGTCTGAACACCTATGTGAATGAGAGATTTTAGTTTTTGATTTTTAATACATTCGCAAAAATGTCTGTCATTATGGGTGATTAGGTGTAGATGGGGCCTTTTGTGTGAAAAAGTGACGCCCATTGAAACCCAGTGTTGCGATTTTGCAACCTTGAAACAAATCCCTCCAAATCATGTGTATAATACTTTTTTGCTTTTGATTACACTTTTCACTAAACATCTTTAGAATAAAGGAAAAGAATACTACAGGTCAAATACTTAGTTGGATTGAACGAAGATGATGATTCTGAACGATTTTGAACGAAGCTTCCACTTTCCCTCGACCCTTCCATGAATGCATATATGCATTTACATATTTCTCTTGACATACAGGGTGTGAAAAGGCTCTAACCCCTACATCACTGTGTCCAAGGGCCAGCCACAATGCATTCTAAATAGATGAACCCCTTTTCTTTGTTAGTTCTTTATTTTAATTTAAAAATGAGAGCAGTAAACACAAACATGCTGTGAACAAATATGTTTATTTGATTGGAGACAATACAGTGATGCCTCTGGTTGTTTCTTTGCTTTTACAATTAGGTCATTTAACAGATGCTTTTATCCAAAGCAACTTAAAATTACATGGTGCTATTACATGGAGCAGATAGAGGTTAGACATCTTGCTCAAGGATGCTTACAGGTAGGCCAACTCAGAGGCTTGAACCCACAACCTTCTGGCTGAGAGTCCACACCTAGACCACTAGACTATCCTGCCCCCTGCTTTTACACTGAGTTGTCTTATTAATATTACTAATATTGGTATCAGATGTACTGTATCTTGGAACAGTGTATTTAATAAGGCTCACTCCCTGTCTAATAAACAGTTTCTATTAATAGAATGTTTCTTGTCATCATTTGGGAGTGCCAGTCCAGGAGTTTGTGTGTGTATAGATTGTTTTGACTTCATCTTCAGCAGATGCGTGCTACAGTATAGAACTGGCTACTCTCTTGCCAAAAATGTGAATCACTCAGTATACATTGTCAGCATTCAGACATTCCGGTTTGAGTGCCGTTAACTGAAGAGAAAATAGCTTCATCCTTGCTATCAAACCAATGAAAAAAAGACATGTAATCTAGTCAATCATGTAAAAAATGATTTCATTTTCATTTGGAGTAATTAATTGCGCTGCTCTGTATACAAAGTTTTCCCCAAGACTTAGCTAGCCCTGTGCCCTATAAAATGTATTTCAGAAATGATTAAGCCTACCGTAAAATACACATATGGGCTATCTGTAATTTCTAAATTCACATGTTCACTAGACACCACACACAACGCACAGCTATGCGTGAAGTAATTTTAATTAGAAATGGTAAAAAAATTACACCACAAAAATATATCTTGTTTTCTCATATATACATGTACATGTTTTCTAAGAACTATGTAGACGTGAAATCTCAAGTACAGACGGAGACAACTGCAATTTAGTGGCTAACCGTTAGCTCTTTGATATAAGGCAGAACCTCTCATATCATAAACAACAAACTCCACACAGACTCAAATCTATAGCTCCACAGAAGCTTATTTGTCAGAGGTGGTCTGGTTTCATATTGACAAGTTATTAATTCCTATTTGGAATCAATTTTTTTCCTCGACACCCATTCGTTTGTAATGGCTCAGACTGAGTGGTAGGGTTCATTCCATCCATCGATGGACAATTCTTCATTGCACACAGACAACATCAACACTGCGTGTGAGAGCAGGATGAATATAGGTACAGTAAAATGAAGCTGTCGATAAGAAGAATGGCATAGAAACATCTTTGGGCATGCAGGCTCCGACCCCTCTGAAAACGCGTTAGCAACACAGCTAGTAGCAGGAAGAAGGTTGCTATGTTCAAGATGAGGAATATTCTTATGTACGAGGCTGTGCTGTATAGACCCTCGCTCCCAGCGGTGGCTACCATATGAACCTCCTTAAACTTGCGTCCTCTAATGAAGCCTGCTTTCCTGTTTTTACGGCTGTCTGCATAATCCACAAAAGCGCGAGAATCCCCGTCGCCTTCCTCCGGAGTATCCTCGTTTATACGCTTAGTCCTCTGTCGCTCCCTCTTTTCGGCCACCTCAACCTGTGCAAAAATGTCAGGGAAACTCTCAGAGAGCTTCTCCCCGAGGTTTACTTTCTTCCCCCATTTGCCCGTGGCCTGTTTTTTAGACATGGCAAACAATTTCTCTATGATCTCCTCTGTTTTCTTTTTGTCTGAGAACTGGAGGAGGCGCTCTGCAGTCTTGTGAAAGCTAGCAGTGTTGAGCACCCGTCCGAGGATGTGTCTCTCCATCTGCTGGAAGACAGGTTTGGCATGTTGGAGGTTGTCCTCCACTACGTTGACATACTCCTCGACTTCTATCGGCGAACTATCCATCACACCCACTGCCTTCTCAAACACTATCTTCCTGTGATCTTCTAGCACCATGGCATAGAGAGGCTTGCTGGTGACATCTCCCGTCAACAGGTAGATGGTGTAAGTGTGGTCCTTAGTGGCGAGGTAAATGTCCACTCTCTCTGCATCGCTGCGCAGGCTAAAGCTCTGTATATCCACCCCTGGTCCGAAAAAGATGTAGGCCACTCTGGTGTGAGGGTACCTTAGTGGCATTGTCACATTCACAAAGTTAGAGCCATTGTACGGGTATCCTCGAGGATAATTCCAATATCCTACTGCCCCTTTGTCACTGAACCCTGTGTCATCCATCCAAAACATCTTGTATGCATCTTCGCCGTGTCGCACAAACGCCCCGTGCACACCGTCCACCTTTGTATCCTGGAAGGGCAGCTCTGTGTTGTGGAAGAAAGCGCTCATCGCCCTCGTCGGGCTGTTGTTGTCCAGCTGTATGTGGTCGACGAGCAACAGCAGCTGGGGGTGGAGAAGGAGGAGGTTTCTTTGAAAACTTCTGATCTTCAGGTCTGGGCTGTAGGCAGACTGGCCCTCCCCACGTATGAACACCATCCCCTGCCTCTCCAAAGCCGTCTCCACCCTGCCTTGGGCATCCGCCGCTGGCCCCATCTTGTACTTGAGCCACTTGGAGTCACAGGCCTCTGTGACCTGACCCCCCCAGGGCTTAAAACAGCTTCCCGCGACAGCTGGACCAAAGAGCACGGCGTTGTTCAGGAAAGTGTACTTGGGTCCGTACAGGGCCTCTGTGATGAAAGGTACGCCATTGGGGGCAAAGGTGAATGAGTTCTGATCTGGGTGCTCATGCCCGGCATTGAAGTTCCTCCACCCTTTGATCCAGTCCTTGTACTTGTTCTGGTGGACAATGTCGAAAATGCCACGTCCGCCCAACTTCCCAGACTTGAAGGAGAGGAAGGTGCGGTTTGTGTCAGCAGGCAAGGCGCTACCATAGGTTACCACTCCCCAGTCCTCAAAGTAATAGAGCTGCGATGTTCCGAAATCTGAGGGAGGCTTTGGGATAAGGCCTGCATCATACCTGCGGAAATTAATATTATTATTATTAATAATAATAAAAGTAAAACACAATTGTAATATAACATAACTTATATTGGATACAATTATATCAATTAGGAGATTTAGGACATACATCATGACAAAATCATAACATACCGTCATGTGAGATCAGAATCTATTTCCTAGCTTCCTAATTTCAAGAGAAAATACATCCACAGCACGCCATTTCATGGGGGAGTTACAGGATTAAATAATATACAGCCATGAAAAAAAAGGTACCACTGCACATTTTTAAAACTATAATATAATGTATATATGAAATTGTATTTATATTTTATATATACAGTATATCTTTAATATATATACTATTATATTTTAAAAAATATGCTGTGGTCTCTTAATTTTTTCCATGGCTATATATTGATGAACTCACCAGATGAACTCTGTGTGAAGTGTACACCATCGCTGTCCTTTGCCCGCCTGCCCGGGTCCCTCCATTACTCTATTCTCGTGAATCACCTCTGCTAACCAATTCCCACTGCCGTTACGCATCACATAGCGGTCCAGGAAGACCAACTGGCTCTCTGGCCCATAGAACCAGTTGTAATTAGAATCTGCAATGGCTATAGTCCTCTGGAACCCTGGGGACACACAGAAGGTAAGGGTCAAACATGTAGATTATTTTACAGTTTCAACACAGACAGAATGGCCTTAATAGCGGCTCTTCACATGTGTGTGCTGCAGACAGCTGACATTATTATTATAGATGTATGTGGCAATTATTGTATGAAAGGGATAGAGGTACAAAATGTTTAGATAATTTGTCTTTAAATCCTATGAAACATGTAATATAAATTTAATTTCTATGAAGAACATATTAAAAGAAGAAGCCATATTAATTTAACCTAAATCTAAATCTCAGTTCATAAATATATTTGAGTGTGAAATCCAATAGTTAATTAGTTAGGTTTCAAGACGTAATTAAAAATAAACATCTAAATAGTAAAATTTCAACCATCAGCCTAACGTTGAATAAATAAATGCTCTAAGGCAAAACATTTTTAATTTAATGCCCCCCCCAGCACTGCCCTTACAATGACCTTCAGACAAAACTTCCCAGCCCAGCCAGTTAAGGAATGACTGGTCTAAGCGTAGTTTGAACAGTGTCCAAGGAGGTAATAACTACATGCATGCATACCTCACACAGCAGCAGTTTCTCACTAATATGGCTGCCTAAGGATATTTTCATGCCCAATCGAATACAACCGAGACATTCTGGCATACAGCGTGCTAGCGGCTAGCCAGACGAGTCAGCCATTCATAGCTATGTAAACAGTCATGCACTTTATTTATTTTGTATGTATAATAGCACTAGCACTATTTATTACTAATTAAAGGTTATCAATCTGTATAGATTATGCTGCTTTTCAAAAGATAACAATACATAATTGCCACAGCAAACAATATAATTTTTACCAGGGAGGATTGTCCTGTACAGGAAAGCGAAATGTTTGAGCAGCCATGGGTGGTCAAAGTGTCCAATCCCAAAGTGGCGTTGCACCAGGAACATATACTGGAAAAGTGAACGGGTGGTGTACGTTCCGTAGGCCACTCCCTCGTATAAGGAGCCATCTGTCACGTCTTGCAGGAGGACCATGGACTTCTCCATAATGGCTAGAACTTGCTTGGTCCACAGGTAGGCCTCCTGAAGATAACCTGGAACAGATGAGAGAATATGGATGGTTCCAGAGACTTGAAAATAAGATGCGAGCAATGCTAGCATAGCTAGTGCAAGTATTCAGGCCTGGTAACCTGGGTAACTTGAAAATGAATGCTAAATGCAGTTCACGGTACAAAGTTTAATAGCCTTTATATTGTTGCAAACCAGTGTTTACTCATACTTTTGGAATCACAGACTCCAATTTCCAAGAGGTTTGTTAATGATTTGTTCAATAAACAAACCATGCCACTCGTGTTTATTTGTATAACCCTTAATTACAGTTCCAGTCTAATTTAACACAGGAAACCTACACCCCCTAAACTTAATCTCCAATTGGAAATGGAAAACCCCCTTAAAACTATTTAACCTGGGAAAAGTGCCTAATAGGAGAATGGCATTTGCAGACAAACAAATAACAAATAGTAAATGCTTTGGCCACTGTGGACTTAGTGAAAGTTATTTTTTTCCAACCTCCATTGGCTACCTTTGTTCTCAAAATCCTACTAGTATCTGCAAAGCTAATGTCTTTCCACAAGACTCCTTGGTCACGCCAATGGAGGTTAAAAAACAACAATGACAGATTTGGTTGATTGAATACAATGACCAAATAGAATATTTAATCCCAAACATCAGCATGTGGATTTACTGTAGGCTATATTGAGTTAATTATGCTATACATTTGTGGGCTTGACAATAATTCACCCCGAAGACGTGACTATTTTCTATTATTGTTTAAATTGTTTTTTGATTAGTTTGACTTCTTTTTCCTATTTTGCTTTTAACATGTTTGCTTTTTCTTAGCTATTGATGTTTTATATCATATTTAAGTAGGGCTGTGCAAAACAAATTGATACAGCTGAGTATCGTGATATTTTATACCACGATAATGTATTGATGTTTTTGACCCACGTATCAATACATAAAAAAAAAAAAGTTTTAATTAATCACATGAAAATTATACAGAACAAGACAGGGAATAGATATACAAAATGAATAATATAATTCAATCATCAATACATTATTCATGTTTAAAACAGATTTAATACAATGTGTAATGGAAATATTGTTCTAATAAATTGGAATGGAAATTTTGAATTAAATAGTTTTCACACAATTTGTCAGCTGAGTTATCAATATAATGTGATGTACATATTAGACTACCCAGGTGGTACACAGCAAGTTGTATTGTTAGCTCCATTTAAAATGTTTCATGTAGATTATTGCAATGTATCGCAATATATAGCATATCGCAATGTATTGTGATACGTACCGCATCGTGAGATCCTTGCCAATACCCAGCGCTATATTTAAGTATAATTATTACCACAAAATTGGGTGTCACTAATGATTAATATTAACTAGCACAGCCAAATATGTGTTACATAAAGAAAGCTTTAAAAAAATCTTTCCACCTATAATGATTAGCTGTGGCTATGGAAAGTATGATACAACTGTAGCTTACTTCTCCATGTACCTACACTTGTCTCTCTCTCACACAGGATCACACACACAGAGTTTACTATGAGAACACATGGCCACATAAACACTCCAGCCACACAGCTGCAGTTCATTGAGGAATCCTGGGGCTGTCACTGGTGGTTGCCTGGCCCACACCCAGTTTAGCTGGCTGGCCCACTGGAGCCGTCCACGTTAGTGTTTAGTTTGGGCTTGGGGACCAAATGCCCACACAGAGCAGGGATTTACTGTCAAACAGGAACTCTTAGCACACAAAGACCACATTTAACACAAATAGTATTTCGCTGTGCTCAAAGATGCTCACACAACAGTTACAACCACCGGAGCAGTACAGTCTTAGACTGTTGGTTCATTTTCGTCATTGGTACTAATGATATTGGAGCAAATTGGTGCATCTCCTCCTTGGTATGGTAATGCTAATTTATTTGAACAAACACAGCATTTTCTTTTCGGGGTGTCTGACTAACCTCCCCCAAAAGGCCTTTGATGTTCCAAGGAAATCCACATAAATGAAGAACCCATGCTAGACAGTTTACGTCACATACAGTACAGCAATGCGGTCTGATGTCTTATTTCCTCTGTTCTTCCAGAGTCTAATGATGTGGCAAGCTTATCTAATGACTAGCAGACGGGATAATGTTGCCGTCATGCTGGGGGCTCAGGCAGGCCTTCTCCCATGTGGTTTGACATGGTGATCAAAATGCATTAGTCGTCAACACTTTGAACGCTGGGAACTGAGCATGCGACTTAACATGTCAGTGAATTGATATTTTTAACAGCGCCTTTCCCTTTAAAAATAGGCAGTGAGGACAGTGTAACTACTGGTCTAATTACGATTGTGCAATTACAGTACTAAAGTATTATTTTAAAGTAGTACTTTTTTCCTGTTTACTTACACGGTACTTACAATAAATAATCAATACATAACCCACTAAAACTCTTCTTTTAGAAAAGCCTACTTGAATTGAATGAATTAGCCTTAGCCTTAGAAGTGGTAGCAACATAGTGCCTGCAAGCTATGACCGAAGAAGAGCCAGTTCTAACATAAAGCAAATGTTCCTCCTTAATTTATGGCAGAGTTTCGTTGGCATGTTCCCATCTACTCCGAGACATCTTGACAGAATAATATTTGTATGGAATATCATCCTTTTAACGGGAAATGAATGACAAATATGAAACAATGGAATGCATTCAGTTCACAGCCGGGCCTCTGAGGAGCGTTCAGAGACGCCCAAGTAAAGGTGCTAAATGATGAATAAGATGCTCACAATCAAATTGTGATTTTATAGTCACCCCTGCTGACTATAAAATCATCCCTGCATGATGCCAGCTTGTAAAATGCACACTTCTAACAAATACAATCTACTAGAAAACAGCACAAAAAAAATAAACAGAGGCGTTAACAAGCCAAGATGGAACATTTTTGTTATTCTTTGGCTGGAGAAAAACATGCTGAAAAGGCAGGGCTATAACTCTCCTGAGTCTACTTAGACTTTTGCCTTCTTTACCCTCTGCAAAAAAAGCCTCTAAGAAAACCAGTGGCCTCAAAAACCTGCATAAGCAGGCTGTTATTTAGCTCACATACAGACTGGATTTTTTGTACCAGAAATTAAATCCAAGTAAGCAAAAGCAAACTGAAGTCCCACCTGGCACAATAGGTATCAACCTTCCACTAGGGTCTAGTCAAGTGGAAGGTTGATACCTATTGTGTCAGGTGGGACTTCAGTTAACCCTAACCCTACCCTTTCGTAATTTTCCTACACTATAGCAGTGAAATGCCTGCTAAAATAAGAAACTCAGGACGCAATTTTAAGAAATTGTGAGTCTTGGCTAGGAAAATAAGAAGATTAAGTAAAGCTACAGTAGATAACCCCAGACGGTTAGGACTGGAATTCAAGTCAATAACATTTCCCTCCAAAGGGAATACAGACTGGCATATTTCACCATGGGAATGAATATTTGATGTATACGGCTGGGGACACGCCCTGCGACGGTGCGCCCCTACTCCCGGTGGAGAGCGTCGTGGGATAATACGTGGGCTCTCTGCCATGCTCACGCCCCGCACTCCAGCCGCACCTGTTCGTCATTGGGGGCGATCAGCACACCTGGGGCGCATTAACAAGACTGTTTAAATTAGCGGTGCTGGTCGAACTTACTATCGACCGTTAACCTTGCTTTAGAAACTGTTTGAGTTTGCTTTCTATTTTTCGAAGACTTGCCTGTGTTTTCGATTTACCACTCACTGTAAGAATAAATTGCAGAGCCCAGCTCAAAACCTGCAACTCTTTTTGTCCTCCGCGCTTCTCTCTGGCTAGCACTAAAGAGAGTAGCAGCCCGGGCCGCGGGGACACACTGGGGCGCCCTCCTGCCAGTCCTGCAACGAACGCGAGCACCACTCCAGCCTGAGCGCTGAACCAACCACAGACAGCGACTGGGAGGCCTGGCCGTTCACCACCTCAAACACCACACTGTCTACCTAGGGGGTTCTGCTGACTTTGCCTGTCCCTGGTCCGGCTGCCCATCGGCTCCACCGACATCGCCAGCCGCCCGATGGGACCCCGCCAGCGGCCACCCGGGGGATCCAAGGGGTAATACCGTCTTCGCCGTCTTCGGACCCCTCTGGCCCGGCCACCAGAGGGGTCCCATCTGTGTCGCCAACCGCCTGAGGGCCCAGGCTTGGTCGCTGGGCCCCAGTGCTAATGCAATTATCTTCCCCAAAAATGTAAGAAGAATAATTTCTTATTTATTTTAATCCATTTTCCACCACAGAAAATGTTTCAGAAACCAGAAATAAATCAGTAAATGTTTGCCTTTCCTTTGGAGATATCTGCGCTGATTTTTCTTTCCTTAAAGCTGCTATAGGTAGGATTTGAGAGTTGCAAAGAGAGCTAGCTAAAAAAGATTAAAAGAGTACGATTTTGAACATTGACAACCCAAACTCCCCCACCTCCTCTGCTTCCTCCCTCTGGAGCCTGTTGGTCTGCTATTGCAAGCGTCATTGACAAACCTGTTGTAGCTGTGACTGACAGGCCAGGTAGACTCGCCGGACCAATCAGGGAAAATAGGCCCTAATTGATCAGAATTCATTTGGGCGCCGTCAAATAGTGGTTTAAATAGCAATAGACACAGCTCTTGGCCCCAGACTGCCATGGCTCCTAATCATTCACTCTTCATTAGTTCCAGTGAAAAAGTGCAAAAGAGGAACCATTCTGGATCGTCTCTGGAAAAGGGGCTTTAATCATTGAAGGGTAGTAAAAAACTGCGATGAACCAGAAATCAGTCTCAGGTGTGGGGAACCTGGTTAAAACCATCCTGATATCATAACTCTCAATTGGACCACTTTCATGGTGATTTTCCAACACAAGTGCTAGCAGGCGATTGGACCACCTTGAACCAATCAGAACAAGTGGGGATTGACACTGGTACTTACCAACTGGACTAACCACCTGGACGCTGACTGGTAGACGGTCTGCTAACTGACTGAAAAATAGTTTTCAGTTAAGAGTTCCCAGACTGATATGTAAAGCGAATCATAGAAGCGGAGCTTGCAATATCAAGATGGTTGTAACCAGGCTAGGGGGACAAGACCTCAATAGAAATATGATCTCAGTTCACAATACCTGAACAAGTGTGGATTTTAGGCAAAACACATAATTGATAAGTTACCTTGGGTCATATACACCAGGCTGCCTGTCAGGAGAGCCACACAGTTGGTGGGCTGATGGTTGTGCAAGTACTGGAAACCCCAACCACGAACGTAGGACTTTTCATACATCAGACGTGACGCGTTGCCGATCACTTGTAGGAAGCGCTCCTGTTGGCCCTTGTTCAGATACTCGTACAAGAAGTCGTATGCAGTGGCAAATCCAACCAAAGAGTGTGCCAAAGGAACTTCATCCCATGGGGCATCTTTGACCAACCTAGAGAACAATAAATAAACCAATGAATTGCTGAATTGAAGCAATGCAACATGTTAAGCAAACTTTGTAATTCTTGTACAATAAACCAGTGGTTGTCAAAAGAAGTGATTTATCACTTGTCATCACTTGTTAATCACAGGTCAAAACATTTGGGGAGAACTGCAATTGAAAAACTGCAATTCGTTTACTTGTGAAATCAAATCCTCTTAACTGGCTCTCAACTGAAAAAAATAAAGATGTCAATCAACATTTTAAACATGTTATAATTACAGCTACATCATATCCCATTGTGTAGAAATCTATGTAATTGTTGTGGGCACATTTCTCTCCCCTTTGAAAGCATCTAGAATCTAAGGATAAAAACCATCTTGTACATTTAAGAGCATCAATGAAAGGTGTTCTTTTAAACCTTTGTTTATAGCTGCAGAGAAAATTACTTCAAATGATAAATCAATTGTCATTATACAGTACATCACCCAAAACAATTATTTATCTTGGTAAATCATATGTAAACATAATACAAATTCTGCTAAAATAGATTTATTTAGGTATGGCATTAATGGAGCGAAGGGAAAAGGATTTTCCAAATAATTTTCTTTTGCGTTTTGTGGACATGTTTCTTTTGCTCTTACCCATAGCTATACAACAGCTTTGAAATGATAAGCCCTGTGTGTTTTACATTTTAAGAACTTGCTGTGAGTTCTGTATTTTCCCACACTTTTATTATGGTCAGTTAACCTCCCACAGCCTCTGCATAGTGGCTTTAGAAGTCAGTAAGCTGTGTTATCTGTCCATTAACTATGTCTGCATGACAGCACGTGAAGGGTAACCATTTTTGTGTCAGTTGGGTGTCATTTTAATTTTGTATGTCTATCTGCAAATTAGTGTGTTTTGGGTTATTTGGGCATTATTTCTGTTACTTGTATTTGAAATACATATTTTAATTACCTTTGAAACAAGATACTTTAGAGTGGAGTAATATTTTAGTTTGAAAACACACCCTTTCTCCATAATTTATAAAACATTAAAAAATTTTTTTAATGTAAATACATCTTAAAATAAATGTTACACTTATACAAACAAACATTGATTTTGTAAGCCCACACTACTCACAGTATTTTTTATAAAGTTTATCTTCTGTGTTCACCCACCCCCTCCCCCTCTCCATCCCTCAAGCAAGGCAGCACATGCTTCCTGCCTCAACCAGTGCAGTGGACTGTCGTCAAGGTAAACATTTTCTAAACTGCAATAACTATAAAATATATCTTATTTTTTAGAATGTACACATATTGAAAACCATAGGTAAAGGCTAAAGATAAAAACAATCGTTACATGCGGCCTGGTGGCTAGCACCAGAAACACCAGAAATATTGAAAAGTTAGTTGTTCTTAAAAGAAACCAAATAAGCTACTAATTGAAGTTGTTGGGTCTCAACTGCCATGTCTTTGAATTGGACAGAGCAAGTTTCTACATACTGTAATATACATGCTATTTCAGTCTTTTTTTTTTTTACAGTTTTGCTGGGATACCATAGCATTCTACTTCCTGTTCTGTTCCCGTTAGCACTACTTAGTAGAATTACATTCAGAAACCAAGGTCTGTGATCACACACATCTTCCTCTTTTAATGAACACATTGTAACGAAAGGTTTCCTTTTAAACCAGTGGTAATTACATGAAGGAAGGATAAATTGAAGTGAAACCTCAGTTGCTTGCTGACATATGGAAATACAAAGAATTTCGATGCATCAAATGGATGAACTTGCCCCAGGGGATAGCAGCATATCTTTGAAATGTCATGAGTGTAATTACATTTTTAACAGTTTGAAGGTAGACCAGGTGGTACCTGGAATTTAAAGTGACTCTACTAAACCTCATGGCTTTATAACTTCCTTACCTCAGTATCATGGCCACACAATGAACACAGCATTTTTTTTTTCGATCACCATTGGGCTCCATTTAAAAAAATAAAATACAATTCTAATACAGAAGCCAAGAACGGCCGTCCTTGCAAACATTTTTTAGCTCGTTTACGAAAAAAAGTCAGAGGAAAACGAGCTAAAAAAAATTATAGAGGAAAACAAGATAACAGCTAGTTTTCCTCTATAATTCTTTTAGCTTGTTTTCCTCCTAACTTTTTTCAACATTTATCAGCGATAAGGAGTGCATAGATGGTTTCTTAACAACTGTAGTACTAGCCTATGCTAGATGAAAATTTCAGGAGTGATTGATCACTGTATCGGACTATATATCAGTCAAGGTTCAACACAGGCAGAAATTGCATTGTGTCTTTCCATTCGAGATAATAGTCAGATAAGTCGTCTTATGGAGAAGACTTGCCCGGCTGCAACTTCACAGCCGATTGTGCTTGAGTGATCCTGCTAGAAAAGAATGTGAGGAAAATTAGATAACAAGCTCTTTTGCAACTTTGTTTTAGCTCGTTTTCCTCTTATAACTTTTTCAAACCTAAAAAACAACAACCTAGTTTTCCTCTATAATTTTTTTTAGCTCATTGTTCCTCTATATAACTTTATTTTGTAAACGAACTAAAAAAATTTAGCAAGGACTACAGTAATTCTAATGTCACACTGGCCGAAGTGTTTCTTGATGGTGTTTTCAGAAGATTATTCTGTAAAATGTATCTTGTGACTAATGCCTTAGACATTAATTCGGAAACAATGGGAACCAATCATTTTAAATAATAAAAACATTTAAAACTGATAAATTCGGTTAAATAAGCAACAGGACAAAATATTTAATCTTGAACATCAGTTTGTAGACAAGAAAGATATACAGTTCAGGGTTTAACATCAATATCACTTTAAAGCCAACCAAGACAAGATTGTTGCTATGATTATAACCTCAGTTTGTGCCTTGTGGTATGTAAGGAAGGATGACAGTATCGCTGTTTAGCTCTAATCCCCGTCAGGCCAGCTTTTCCCATGTACATTAAACCAGGGTATGATCACCCCTTAAAAAAGTCCAGATGAACTGTATAACATTTGGAATATAATGTTAAAAGAGCCATAAGTTAAATTAATTACATTTTAAGAGAAAGCTTTAGGCATGGATAGAAATATGTAGATGTCGCAGAGTGGAAGACATAGGTTTCGGAGTATCCTAGCTTTGCTGCTTGGTTATGTAACATCCCTACTGCTCTAGACATTGAGGTTGATCAGTGTGGGTGACTTGTGGGAATTGTTGTGGGAGTCCTGTGGGATTTCTCCCTGGTCAAATGAGGCCCGAGTTTGGCCTTAGCCCAAAGTGTTCCATCATAACGGAGTAGGTCACTCTGCTCACATCTGAGAATTTCATTTTCTTTGACTGTGGGCATGTTCAGCAATGAACCCACAGCTGCTAAACATATTTCCTGAAACACAGGGTCATCAGACCACAACTCCCCCTCTCTTCAGACAAAATTGAGAACTCACTAAAGTAGGGAAAAGAGGGTTGACTAGATGTAGCACTCTGAGGGGGAGGAATTGAAAATAATTCCCAATGGATTCAAATTAAACAGAGCTACAGATATGAGGGCCTCATATCTGTAGCTTTATGCATAGGCTATGTACCGTACAATTATTTTCTGTCATGAGAAAAGCACAAATGAAAAACCAAGAAATGTTAAAAGCAGTTTTCTTAAGTCACATTATTACTGTATGTCCTTTGTTGAGCAT
>JAODLI010006480.1:0-27881 GCA_027575585.1 Percopsis omiscomaycus | reverse complement strand
GTGGGTATACGCAATGCTGACTGAAAAATAAGTAGGTATACGCCGTATACCAGCGTATACCCTGGACTACACCACTGGGCCTGGGAAACTTTTAAACTAGCTTGCATTATATTCAGTCCAGCAATCGCATTTTTCTCAAGATTAGTTATTTTGAGAGCTCGGTCCCGAGATCCAGCCGCGTATTTCTTGTCAAATGTTGCATGGGTGGTATCTAAATGTCTTTTGACATTGTGGGTTTTGCATATGCCCAGCACTTTACAACAGAGCAACCAGAAAGGCTGCCCGTCTCGATCAGTGACAGCAAACTGGTTCTTCCATTCTTCCAGCACTCTCCGACCTTCACTGCTGATGCTTTGACTCTTCTGGTTTGCATCGTTGACATTTTCCTCATTTCGTTTCTCTCCCCCAACAACAAATTTGTCCATTTTGATCCCTTATTTTACCGAACTAATGGCTGCTGATGACTGTTTTAATTCTGCCAAAGCGCACGTTAACTGCATAATTGCGCGAGTTAGGTGCTCACATAGTAGGTCTGCACATCATTTTTTAATCAATTTAAAAACGAAAAGGAATTGTAAAACTGAAAGTTATTTAAATGTGGGTGGCATGTCGCAATTCCATGCGTGATGGGCCACAATTCCATGCGTGATGGGCCGCAGGTTGAGAACCAATGACCTAGCCTGTTCATTTTGGTCTCAAAGTGCACCAGATTGATGCAGTTTAGCAATACACTAGCAGCATTCGGCGCATTAATCGTTATTGTTACCAAGCATCTCTGCGATGAATGATGGACACAGGATGAGGTCTTTTGAATGTCAAGTTACAAATCATTACACCGATATACTGTAGGCAGGTCTAGGTAAGCCTTCTGTGTTTGCTTGCAGCCTGACCAGTTGCATTCCGTTTGTTTGAGGTAGGTCAGCTGTTCGGGTGTAGCTTTCCTTCTGTCCCTCAAACCGAGAATATATATAGGCTCTAAACTCACGCACACACAATACTCACTTGAATTCTATGCCTGCCATGGTAAGCAACCTTCTAGAGGCAGTCATCTCTGGGCTCTCGTGGTATTTATCGGAGAGATACACCACTTCTTTAATACCTGGACAGATAGATTGAGAGAAAAGGGATAATGAAGGCATGACCGAGAGAAAAGGACAGAAGATACATGGAGGCCAGTACTTCAGAGTCCTGTAGCTAGCAGGCTGATAAACAGATGTTTTGTTATAATAGAGAATGCATTTTACCTGCAGAGAATGGATACAGGGAAAATGAAAAAAAAGACAAGGACAATATAACGTATATAATCAATGATGTTTTACAGTTGTTCATTTAGCTTGTAATGTCACACCTAGTGTCATGTTACTTTGTGAACGTTTATTAGCATTAAGTGATTGATTATTTTTTTGCAACTGTGCACTGCATTCAAGTTCACGATACGATTGCCCCGATTTAAAAAAAATTCACAATACAATTTGGGATGCACTTTGGATCCATCGTTTAACATCTTTGCATTGGAAAAAAATAAATCTGATTTATTTATACCGCCATGGAAAAAATTTTGAGACAACTACACATAAAAAAAAAATATATATATATTTTTTTTTAAATATTTTTTAAATTATTTAATACATACTTTTTTATATTTTTTATATTTATATTATTATATTTATAAGAATATGCAGTGGTCCCTTAATTTTTTCCATGGCTGTATGAAAATTAGTAGAGGCCATTTGTGACCAATAATTTAGATCGATTCCTCCTCTCTAGCACGCTCGCTGCTCTCATCTCCACCGCCGTCAGGGGCCAATTCTCATCAAGTCTCTCGGCCAAGTCTCACACGAGTCACGTATTATATTGGAGGAGGAAGAGCTGGAAGAGCTACACGTTTCATCGACTGGCTACAAATCAAATGTTTGTAGACACTTTTTCCAAGAGAGACTGACATACGATTGGCAGGTTGCGTGTGGAAATTGTTAAAAAAAAAAACACAGTATTGCAAAGCCGTTTTTTTGGTTTGGAACAGAACAAATAGAAGACAACCGATAGAGCTCAGAGCAAGATAAGGGGGAGGAAGAGGAATGGCCAGTTTGGTTAAGGCACACACAAGCAGACCGTGATAAATAAATTCATTTCTGTTATACCAAGCAGTGGTGTCACGGACGTACACCCTCAGACTTTAGATATCTGGATTTTCGGGAGTCGAGTACCCCAGTCCAGACTCTTCTGTCCTGGCGCTGCATTGGTGGAATAAGCTTCCTGCAGCGGTCGGCAGAATCACTACCGATCTTCAGCAAGGGACTTAAAACCCACGTCTCCAAAATCCACCAAAAATCCTCTATAACAATCCTTGTTCTTTCCTCCTTTCACATAAAAAATAAAAATAATGTCTCCTCCTTTCTACTCCGTTAGATCAGCTCTTAGAATATTAAGCACTTTGCCGGAATTTAGGCTGCTAGCAATTGACCGTTTTGAGGAGTGAATGATAACTTTCGAGTAATGTATTAAAAATGCACATGATATGATGCCGTCCTTATTCTAGGAGAATGTCATTTGCTTTCAAAAACTGGTGGTTAACCAGATCAAATGTGCCAATTGTACAAAAAGTGTGAAAATTATTTGCAATTAGTTAAACAAACTTAATAAATAAAAGATGCAATAATACTGTCTTTTTACGATGTATAAAAAGGGGCTACAGACGAATATGAAACACATTTTCCACTGCCACAACATGCTAACACCTACAATACGCCCATTCTCTTTTTACTCACATTCTTACAGACATTCAACTAACAAATTTAGCGTTTCACAGGCGGGTACCCGACAGGATGCCGGACTGCACCTAACACTTATTTTGTATTGATTAATCTAGTGATTCTTTTCTCAATTGGTAAACTAATCTAATGATTCATTTCTCAAATGAAATATTTGAATGCTCCATTAAAATTAGGGTTTAACAATTAAAACTTACCAAAAAGTAAACACTTTCACCATTGGAATGTCAACATTTCATTGTAACTGCAATAGGGGCGCAGTTTTGCAAACTTAAAGTCAGATAGTGCCAAGATAAGTTTAATTGGCACTTCAAGAGAGTCAACAAAAACAAGGACAAAATCTGGAGACTGTTATCCATGCTGCTTTGCCTCCTCCTTAAAAAGAAACAAAGCATAGTCTATTAAATGTAAATGTACTTTGTATTGTCTGATCTCTGTGCCACTGCTGTGCTAATACAACACAAACTTTGTAACCTGCAACTGCCTAAATGGGTACTGTCACTTTAAGAGGGGGTTTGATTTCACACACCGTCATTCCGATCAGATAGAAGACTGGACTGCCTGTTGTACGTGCAAAGCTATTCGGACTGACATTGGGCAATGCTTGATGCAATGTCGTTCTTTGTCAAACTTCATGTACAAGTAACACGCTGACATCCTGTTGGACAATGGCTAGCTAATAAATGTGTAAACACCATTCAAATTGTCTGTGTTTCTGATGTTAGCCTGTGACTGGCAAGAACCAACTTGAAAATAAACATACTGTAGCTATCAAGTCCAAGGCGTTACAGCTAGCTAACATTATTTTACCTTAATCTTAGAATCAGCTAAAAAAAAAAAAAAAAAAAAAACATCGCTAGTGGTGGAGAAATTAATAAACCATTATTTTAAAGTCAAATTTCAGTTCTTCAAATGCGCAGGATATACGATTATGCTTGCATGGAATGTGTTGGGGCTGGTAGCCAAAGCCATCTTGCCTCTCTCCAAGATAGCGATGGCGCATACAACACAAATGGATGTATTTTCGTAATTGATTACGTCGATGTGTAGCCCCAGCCCAATCAACTATTTACATTTACATTTATAGCATTTAGCAGACGCTTTTATCCAAAGCGACTTACAATTAGTACATTTTACATGGAGCAGGTAGGGATTGGGCATCTTGCTCAAGGATGCTTACAGGTAGTTAGCATATTTTCCTGAATTTTCAGAAAATTCTTCAGAACTAGTTGAAAAGCAGTTTTGAGATATCTTTATTATTAGTGTTGTGCATTACTAACAATGCCTGTTTATGATGTCTGTATAGATTTATTTTAAATAATTACTTATCTGTTACACTGCATCTTGATTCAAAATAGTGTAAATGTCCTCTTTACTATGTAATGTTGCTGCAGTGGGGAATACTATATTATTGTATAATTCATATTTAGAATATTGTGGAGGGTACTGAACTTAGGACTCACCATTTGGTTTCAAAACAAAAAAAAAAGTGGATGTTTCTCTCTTTAATACCCTTCCATCCCTGCTTATCTCTCTCACTTTCTCTCGTGTCCATTAATTCTTCCGTCATCTTCTCACCAGTGGGCAGCTATCTCTCCATTTCAACCCCTTCCATCGATCAACGATTGATTGATGGAGTATAAGAGCAGGGGGACAGAGACTTCACAAGGTGACAAAAAAAGAGGAGCACAGAAAGTTACCAAAATAAGAGCGCAGAACAGGGAAATCAAAAGAGAATGAGGGAGGAAAGTGTTCACAAAAAGAGCAACAGAGGAGTAAGAAACTAACCAAAAAAAAAAAGTCTGTTCTAAGTGAGACTTATCACTTGTGTTCATGACACAGTGAGGGGCGCAGGGCTAGAGGGGATTTGAAAGGTGAAAACAGAACGAGTGAGGGAAGAGGTTTAGAATAGGTTGTTGTTGCTTTTGAGGATTTTTAACACATCCCATCTCTGGGGAGGGAGGGGGGGGGGGACAACAAATAACGAATAAATGAGGCGTGTGATTCTAGTGTATTCCGAGAACAGCGTTGTGTCTTAACAGATCTGTCAATAAGTTAATTGAAAGCCGTTTGTGTGTAAGGGAGAGGGAGAAAAAGAGTTAAGAGGTGACAAAATGAGAATAAAGAGAAAGAAAGCAGCAAGGACGAAACACTGAGCAGGTTGTATGCCAGTAAGGCATACAATATTGAACATTTGCCCTAGTTTCAGAAAAGACAATATTCCTACCAAGACCTTTTACATTCACTAAACTTTTAGGTTAAGTTTTACATACCTGAATATACATTTATATTTACTTTTAAATGCAGCTGTGAATGGTTTGTGGCTACCCTGAATAATATCAGCATATCTGAAGAAAATACTCATTCAGAACAAGGCCTTATTTCTAAATATCCAGACGAAATATGCTAGTCACATGACCTGTATTAAAATTACCTATGGTAAAATAGTAAAATATAAACATGCCACCGAACAAAGGTTTACTGCCTTGACATTACAGCAACACCGCCCCCCAGTGGGCAGAGAGCAATACAACAACTACATATAGTCAAAAGAATTAATCAAAAAGATAATGTCAGTTGTCCTGCCCAGGTGCAAAAAATAAATAAAACAGACATAGTAGACTTAGGCAGATGTCAATCAAGCAAGCACTGTCTGCCCATTAGCCACCACCTTGACTTAACAGTGTTAGAAATTCACTTTTCTTTAGCTGATAAAGTTTTAAAAAATTTAATATAGTTAGCATAGAAGAATAAAGTTAATAGGTTAGGCACCCTAGCAAAGTGAACACGCAAGTCCTTCCCCTCAGGTTCCAAAACAAGACACTGTGCCCACATCATACACAAGCAACACACAGTAGTAGTAGTTTACCAACCCTTTCTCAAGCCGCGTTCTCCATACACATTCATCTTCAGAAGACACACACTTCAACAAACAACTTCATCCCATACACAGTAGGTTAACACACCCAACAACTCAACCTAGCCTGCAAGATACCATTTTACACACACGGTACAGTAGTCTTTTCCAGGTTCATTATTGAAACACCCCCACACACACACAGCCATTATGTTATAGACCCACCCAGAGGTTTGTTCTCTATATGGAGGAACGCTGTGTACCGCACACCCACACAGTGTGTTTGCGTGTGCGTTCATTCCCAAACCTACCGGCCTGGATGATGAGCTTGGCACACTCGTTGCAGGGAAACAGAGCCACGTAGATGGTGCAGCCCTTCACATCGGCAGAGTTCTTGTTCATGATGGCGTTCAGCTCCGCATGACACACTGGAAGAGAGGAGAGACGTCTCTGTCTGGGTGCATCGTGTTTAGCAGTGCTTTTTCAAACTTCAAACAAAAACCCTAGCATAGCATAAACATATCAATATATAAAATAAAGTTCTTAAACCATTTTGCGACCTCCCACCCCCAATACTAATGTATAATGTACTAAAATACTAATGTAATACTAATGTATTTGCATATCTAAATGCACCTTTGGCCTTGCAACGACAGAAAAGGTATGCAGAGAAAAAAAAATTGCATATGGCAACTCTGCATTTCAAGAGTGACATCATCATTACATTAACATTGGCCTGATTCTCTACCGATTTCACTACTGACGAAAAGTTGACTTTTGATGGCTTTGATGAAGTCACTTAGCCTTAGTCTACTCAAAAAGTCGTTTGAACAATGTAAAAGGTGCCTAATTCCTGGAAAGGTTCCATTATAATAATAAAGACTTATATTTACAGAGCACCTTTAAAAACAGTTTACAAAGTGCTTTGACAGTCAAACAAAGCAGAATATGGGAGACACAATTGCAGGTGCCGTCAGAGTCTTCCACACATATGTATGAGCTAGTGGAGTATTAAGATTACACGAAAGACAAAACAAAAAAAAATCCACTTTCAATGCAAATTGTGTCACAATGGTTAGTTACAGCAGAGACATTGTATAAAAAGATGGACCACTTCAAAGAATCCTGAATAGAAACTCAATGGGAGATAGCGATACGTTTCGGTCATAAACGATTCGTTCAAAAGAAATGAATCTTTTAAGTGAATCAAATGATTAGTTCAACACCGTGCACTGATTCGTTATTTTAAAAATCCCTCGCTTGTTAAAGTTTGACTGCTTTAAGTCGGCTATGGCTTTCCTACTTTTAAAAAAAAAAGTTTCTGTTTCTAGCATGAGCAAATACCCCCCTTTGGAGGCGGGCTGTGGGCATATTTAGGGACATGTCATTGGTTGGGAGAACCGACCAATTCACTTGAGTAACTCCGAAATGTTGTTGTAAATCTGAATGTTGAGGAAGAATGTATGACTCTCGTTCATTGAACATTGGTGAACGAGTCTTTTGAACTAATCCTTTTATTGAAAGGAGTGAAATGATTTCAATCTTCAAAAATACTTGAATCTGCCATCTCTCATGAGATAAGTCCGTAACGCCCCTCCCCTAAAGAGCCAATCGTCTGCTTCGGAACGGCTAATCGGCAAACCTATTAAGTCACTTGTACATGCATAGTAAAAGTATAACCTGTGTGAAAAAAAAGAAGCTTTTTAACCTCATTTTGGGGCAAAGTCGACAAATGTTGAGTTTTATTTTACATTTATTTGAATGGTGAATCTATACATGCAGCTTGTGTGTCCCGATGACCATTGAAAGTGCAGTTATCTTATTACCAAGATGGCTGCCGAGTGGCCAGATCTTTCTATAAAAAAGGACTTTGGTTACAGCAAGAAACATTTAGCAAGCTAGCAAAATCTTGCTAGCCCCGTGGCTACTGTTCTACTTAGCCTAGCGTACATATCATATAAGCCTAGTGTACACATCAAACACCCGACAGGAACTTTTGGACATCGGTTCCCGCAATTCTGGCATCGTCATTAGCGTACTTCCAGAGATCGCTAAACCAACGGCACCTCCAAACCTCCCCCACACCGACTGGAGGGATCTTCAAATGGACACGCAAACGCCGCCGCAGGGGGTCGCGCGGTGGAATTCGAACGAGGCTAAAGCGAACCCCCACATCGACTCGCTCTTCCAAGCCTTTTTTTCGCCAATGTTCACTCGCGAACACACTGATTACGGACTGCAACATCATGATTTTCACAGAAACGTGGCTTAACGGCAGAATACCCAACGGCGCTATCGAGCTAGCTGGACGCTGCCTCCTCCGTGCGGATAGAACAGCGGTTGACTCAGGTAAGTTTTATGTCAACAAAAAGGTGGTCCACGGACACCACCATCACCGAGAGTCACTGCTCAGCTAACCTAGAATATCTCATGGTTAAGTGTAGACCTTTCTATCTGCCCCAGAGAGTTTACATCAACTGTAGTAACAGCGGCCTATATACCACCGGATGCTAACGCTAAGATTGCCATGAAAGAACTGCATTCTGCCATCGGTAAAGAACAAACTCTGCATCCCGAGGCAGCCTACATTGTAGGGGGTGACTTCAACCACTCGAACTTAAAGGCTGTACTGCCTAAATTACATCAAAATGTATCATGCACCACAAAAGGAGAAAAGACTTTAGAACAGGTCTACAGAAATATGGCGGATGCATACAAAGCTGCTCCCCTCCCCCATCTAGGACACTCAAGTATTCAGCACTCAAACGTGTGAAACCAACAGTCAAAGTGTGGTCAGACGGAGCTGACTTGGCACTTCAGCAGCGTTTTTTAACTCCCACACGGATATTGATTCATATGCCTCCTCCATTCTGGACTGTATCAACTCAAACATCAACAGTGTCGCTACCCTCAAACAGATTACCATTTTCCCTAATCAGAAGCCATGGATGAACAGTGAGGTCAGACTCCTGCTGAAGGCACGAGACATCGCATTCAGATCAGGTGATGCTCAAGCCTATAGCTCACCCAGGGCCAACCTGAAAAGAGGCATCAAAAAGGCAAAGCACAACCACAAGTGAAGGATTGAGGATCACGTCAACCCCCGACGCATGTGGCAAGGCATCCTTGCCTGATCAAGGCTGTGGTCTCTGCAGATCACCAGCCCCTTACACTCTCCACCACCGATGTGTGTGTGTGTGTGTGTGTGGGGCACTGAGCAGGACTAACGCACGTAAGGCTGCTGGTCCTGATGGTATCCCTGGACGCGTACTCAGGGAACTAATCATTTATGTTTCCTGTAGCCTACTGACTGAGCCTATGCAGCTGCCATGTGACGAGTGAACGCAAGCGCCCAAGACCATTCACGCACGCGTGAAAATGAACGAGTCACTCACTGAGACAACCCATTACTCCGGGTCACATAAAAGATTAGTTCCCAAAGAACGAAACGTTCACGAGCAACACTACTGCCTATGCCACAAAATGTGTAATTCAGCAAGCCGTTCAGATCCGTCTCCCCCCCTGAACATCACAAGCATCTCTCATTAGAAGTGTGGCTCATTAGCATATAAAAAGGAACAGACAAAAAAAAAAACACTGCAAGGGCAGTATAACACGGTTTGACCATGATGGTGTGGAGGAATTACAGTGGCCCGTCCGTAACTTCATTGAACACCGTTGGGATGAATTGGAACACCGATTGCGAGCCAGGCCTTCTCATCCAACAGCAGTGGCCATGATTCTGTAATAGGACAATTTAATCCAACAAGTTCATGCTGGTGTGATGTTCAACTAAGCTGTTGAAGTACCAGCCATTAGCCACACACGTTCATAACCTAGCTTACCAGCGTAGGCTCCATACTGATATTTAATAGACACATACACCACATAGCCTGTGAGGGTCTGCCCAAGAGAAGAGCTAAACAGTTAGCAGTCATGGAGGAAACGCTGTATGTTGTATCCTCAAGTGTTCCAAAATTGTAAGTCACTGTATAGTTTGAATCAATTAAATTAATTCAAAACACACTTCAGTTGATAGAGCGCAAAAAAGAGAGAGGGGGGACAAAAGGTCTAAAGGAAATCGTTCAGCCTCCAGCTGAAACGTGTGGCACCAATAGTCACTGCACCAAAATGGAAATATAACAAAGATAGACCAAACTGTTTTTATCCTGTGGTGTGTGAACACCAATTATAGAGAATGAATAGCCTCTGTGGCAGTGGTGGCAGATTAGCATATCCCTTTAGGCCAACAAGCGTATTGCTCTGCCAGGAATACAGTATACTTCAATACTAACAGGTCATGCTAGCCAAGATCTGGGAGTGCGAGATAGCACAGGAGTGTTTTAAGTGTGTCAAGTATAGTTGAATTTTCCATAAATGTTAGGTTTTTGACTACAATTTTATGGGTAGAAAATGCAGACAATGTCCAAAAGTCTAATTAAACACAGGCTTTAGCATCAAATTATTCATTGTGTAATTTAGCAACAGTGCCTACAGACATGAATTTTAATGTTTCAAAATTGTTAAAAAACACAACACATTAAAATTCAACAAAAAAAAAACATCAGTATCAATGTACACTATATGGCCACAAGGATGTGTACATACTAATTTATTATTGACAGGTGCATAAAATCAAGCATACAGCCATGCAATCTCCTTAGGCAGTAATAAAGTGCTCAGTGACTTGAAACGTGGCACTGTTATAGGATGCCACCTTTGTTAGTTTGTGAAATTTCTGCCATGCTAGATATGCCCCGATCAGTTGTAAGTGCCATTATTGTGAAGCGTAAGTGTCGAGGAGTAACACCTCAGCCACAAAGCGGTAGACCACACCAGGGCTGGGCGATATAGCTGAAAAATGCATCATGACAAAATGTTTAATTTCAGTCGATAGATCATTTTTGATCGCCTATTTTTTAATAAAGACCAGTAGAAAATGTTTTGAATTTGATCACCTTACTCGGAATTTAACCATTTTATCAAGGCACACAGGCAATAATTTTAATGTTAACACAATGAAAAACACACAAATAAATGGGCGTGATAGAGGGTGGAAGGGGCTATGGTGATAAAATAAGTTTGTTGTATTCCCACTTTTGGTCGGGACAGTCTTCACACAACGATGTTCTGATATCGGTAAAAAAACAACAACCAATTACCGTCAAACTAGCAATTTTCTTATTGCTATTGATGTCTATCGCAGTACATATCGCAATCGTTTTATCGCCCAGGCTTGGACCAAGCACACTCACAAAGCAGGGCCGACGAGTGCTGCGGCGTGTAGCAGGTTAAAAAAAAAACGCCTGAACTCTGTTGAATCGCTCACTACAGAGTTCCAAACTGCCTCTGGAAGCAGCATAAGCACAGGAGTGGTGCGTCGGGAGCTTCGTGAAATGGGTTTCCATGGCCGGGCCGAGCAGCTGCACACAGGCTAGGATTTTTTAGATAATTGTACGCTTCCAACAATTTCGGGAAGACCCTTTTCTGTGCCAGCATGACTGTGTCCCTGTGGACAAAGCAAAGGTCCTTAAAGAGAAGGCCTTCTCATCCAACGTCAGTGTCTGATCTCACAAATGGTATTTTGGGCTGAATGGGCACCAATTCCCACAGGCACTGCAAAATCTTGTGGAAAACCTTCCCAGAAGAGTGGAGAAGAGAGCAAAGAGAGCGCAATATAAAAAGTGCATGATTTCTCATACTGCTAACCTACGATTTTTTCTTCTTTTCACACGTCAGTTCTTAAAAACCAGGAATGGAAAAGGCTCCATGTTGGATCTGTATAATTTAACAAGATGTGAAGGAAGCAGGAGAAATGGTGTGGATCGGCCACAGGAAATACAAAATTGTCCATTTCATGCCTTTAGTGGACAGTTCCAGGGAAACGCAAAGAATATTTTAGAGCAACACTGCCAACAACACATTTTTCACAATCAAATAAATAAAAAAGACCATGAAGGCATTTATGAGGCCTGCAATATTGCAACATCAAAAAGCCTCATACATTTCCCTTTTTTTCAGTTAACATGCTCAAACTTGATTAGCTATCTGGCTGGGAGGATAGGTCAGAATGGATCGGTTAAAATGCAGAAACAATACCACACCTGGGGCCAAACCTGGCTTGAATTAGGGGTCCTTTTTTTGAAAAAAGTAATATAAATTATATTAAAAATTATAAAAATCTATCAGGAAATCAATAAACTAAGACTAGTTTCAATTAGACAGGAATCAAAAGGAAGCCATTTGGGACCACCACTCACTTCTTTATAGCTAGCACTCCGCCAGTATTACACATTTATGGGGTCTCCTCCAAGAGGAGAGATGCATTAAATTGGAAAGGAGCATGGCTACTAGGGTTGGTACCGTTCACATTTGAACCGATACCAGTGCCGGTACCTGGAATTCGGTACCTCTGTAATAACAAAAATGTAATTTCAGTTGGAAAAAACTTCCAATCTTGCATTTCGCATCACAAATATTGCAGCAATCGTTGTCTGTGGGATTACAACAGTGCCAAAACTCTGTAAGCCTGTGTTTTGAATGTCGTTCTGCCGTATTGAGGTTCGTGGTCGCCAAGTGACGATTCATAAATGTGTAACTAAATTACACATTTTATTACACACGTTCATTTAATTACACATTAGTTACCTGCATAACATTTTGAAAAGTCTAACCGCCGCTTTCGGCTCGCCATTGCCCCGTTTTGAACATTGAAGAACAAGCTGCAGGGGTGACGCAATATCACTCTCGTAGTCTCGCTCTCTACAATCTCACCCACAGCAGCGCTCTCGGGTACCAAAATTTGGCACAGATCGATTTTACGCGAATCGGTACCCTGTAGTACAGACGTAATTTGGTCAGTACCCGAACCCCAACTGCTAATGTTTTATCCCAAAAGAAACCCGATGCCAGAAACCAAGATATAAAAGCTATATTAGGAAAATCTATATTTTGGGAGAAATAGGTCAGAATAATGAAACCCCTTCATCCTTTAAAAGAAAAGTAGCAGTGATAAGTGGAAATACCCGGATGAGCCAGAACATTATGACCACTCCCGGTGAGCAATACCTACCGACAGTGGTCCGAGGAGGGACAAACCATGAACCGGGCGACAGGGTGTACAAGGGGCAGAACATTTTACTGACGGTTACGGGAGGAATGCGTCACAACACGCAGACCTGTACGCATCACACCCTGCTGCGTACAGGTCTGCGTGGCCGAAGACTGCTCAGAGTGACCACCACCCAGGTGGTCATAATGCTTCGGCTCATCGGCGTAAATGCAACTTCAGAACTGTGTTCATTCATTTAAAGATACAGCTGAATTAAAAATATAGACATTCAAAGTTGGAATTTGTATTTGTTTCAGTCACCCCCACCCCCAAATAAGGCAATGTCGTTGTATTTGGCCATCTCTGTGGTAAACGGTAATACGGGTATTATAAAATTGGCAGCCACTGAAGTCAATTACCCTGGCTGTATCATTTTGATCTATAGACATTATGGATCTGAAGTGGCTTCTCTGTAACTACTCTGTAGCCCTAAACCAGGAACATTAGCCAAGTGTGGGAAATATTCTAGCTGAAAATGATACTTGGTGTTAATTAACAGTGCTGTGGACATCGACCCCGCTGATCCTAAAAAAAGGCTCATAAACGTTGTGTGCGGGACAAATGAAATAACTGAAAAAACTCCCGCATGAGACGGATGTGACTGGAGGTTAATAGCCGGCCATGTGTTAGAACTTAAAGAGGGCACCTGACCTCATCCACCTACACCGTACATATAAACACCTACACAGTCATTTGTTTGTGTGGAAAATCGCAATTTATTTAACAAAACACTTGCCCACTCACACAGACAAGTTACAGGTCACTTGTAAGTACATGCAAGTCCATACTCATTAAATGCAATTGAATTTCTGAACGTCCACAAAAATCACTGAAATTGCCCTTGTTCACAGCGAGGACCAGCTAGTGAAAATGACAACTTTCTATCATTGTGTGGATGTTTTGTCTTCAGGAGAAAAGGCAATTAATTTGGCAAACAGGGTTTGGCAAATCTTCAATCATCGATCTGCTTCCGTCACCTGACCGAGTATTCCTCCTTTTCTTTACTGCTCTTTCAATTAAGCGCACAACACGTGATCAGCAGTAAAACCGCTCTGCCCTGGCTGTGCCATTGTTTTTCCTACGGGGAGAGCAGTGGAACTGCTACCCTTGGTGTGGTGCACCAATCGGAATTGCAACAGAGCGCTGCGCTCAAAGTTAAAATTATTTCTACTCTGATCTCAGTTGCCGCTGACCTTTACAAGCGCAACCAATGAGATAACAGCTGTGTGTGATGTAGCCAGAAGCTACACCTGCAAGCAGGGAAGGTAAAGAATCGACGTACTGTGTTTCAGAGTTCCCTGAACTCTACAACGCAACATTAAAAAAGACATACCACGATCTTGGCAGGAAAAGTAATACACCGCAAAATTTCGCCGTCAGATCTGAATTCTTTTGAAAGCAAATGCATCACACACACACAACGTTGTGCAATGTTCTTCAAATACTGTAGCAGTGTCCCTTGTTGCCTAGAAACATGGTAAATATCTACCTTGCGCACTTTTTGATGACATATACCTGCGCCTCTGCACCCTACGATCGATCGATCGAGTGTGGGTCATTAAGATGATTACAATATTGCAGTTAAACAAAATGTTAGGGTTATTTACTCGAGACAGACTAGTATAGCCCCAAAGACTTGATGTCATTCTCAAGGTAAAAGCAGCGTTGCATTTGTGTGTGATCTCACCATAAGGGTACTTTGTGTCCAAGCGGTTGTCCGCCGAGCGTGACCATGGCAACAGGTCGTCGTCACAACCATTAGGCATACCGTTGTAACCAATGCCAACAATCTTATTCTCCTGGTTCACTATACAGGCCCCTACCTAGAAAAGAGATTGAGGGAGAAAAAGAGAAATCAATGACCAAAATGACCAAAATTATTCAAAGTAATTCTTTTCATTCTAAAAATGAAGAAAAAAAAAAGTATCAAATTGATCAAAACCAAATAAAAAGAAACTTGAATCGGAAGCAAGTCGTGGGCCAGTTGTCAGAAAAGACACACACACCTTATAGGCTACAGCCTACACTACTGTATATTTTATAAAACTACATTATCTTTTTAATCAGGATGGTCAGAGCAGCACCCTGCGTGCCTACAGGACATCGGAGCACCCTCAAGAAGACACCATGATGTACTGCAACCTTGACCCATGTTCCACATTGACGTGGGCCAGCCTAATTGGTAGCCGCGGTAACCAGTGGAGGGAAACAAACTCCAAATCCACAAGTGTCTTAGGCTGCAAGTTTTCAAAACCAGATTCACAGCCAATTAAAAACACACGGCAAGGAATTTCAGTTCAAGACTCTTAAGAAGTTACTCTCCAATCCCAAACAACACTTCAAAAAAATGATTTTATTATTATACATTTAAAAAAAAAAATAATAAATTGTATGCGAGAATGGTTTACCAAATTGCAAACGTTTGATTATACGTTTCTGTTGACTGTAGTACAGAGTAGCTTTATGAGCCAGGCCTTAGGATGACAGTCCCCCACTGCCTCTTTCATCCCTCTCGCCATCTCCTAATCCCTCTAACCTACCTCTCCAGATGCCAACACACCTGCTGGGACGCCCCGCTGTGTCCTACTGAACTCACTGTGACTGACACACACACAGATCCAAACGCCCTTTTGCCGCTAGAACTTAAGTTCTAGTTCAGTGGTTCTCAACGACTGGGTCTGGACCGACTGAAGGTGCGACAAGATGCTTTTTAGGGGTCCATGTGATGACGCCAATATTTTTAAATCTAGTTTTATCATCTGTGTCTGTGCTACGATGTTTTTTTATGTTTTCAGTAGCTTACATATTTAATGCCAATTTGTTATGCTAGTAAAAAGAGTCCCAGCTCAGGGACCTCTACGTGAAAACCACTGTATTTCAATGGGAGTGGCTATTGACAGGACTAGCTATCTAAGCGTTTAGCGGGCTAAATTAATACAGAGATTTAGATTTACTAACACTAGCGCAGTTTACGCTGCGTCCTTTTATGCGAGTTTATACTCCCACCTTTTTGGGAGGATACGCTTTCCCCACGACCCTCCCACGAACACATATTAAAAGCGCAATCCCGTCTCTTCTCGCTCATGTGGCAGGCAATCTGCGATTTTACCCAATTGCGCCCCGTTTGTAAATAGCCCATATCGTTAAGTCCGTCTTTGCGGATAATTAACGCCTGGAAACAGGCGCAAACGGCTTGATAAATCTAGCCCACAGTCTCCTCTATAGAGTCTACATTTACCCTTTTAACTGAAACACAAACGGACAAGCTATCCACTTATTTGGTCCGATAGACATTTTGCAGAACAAAGGCACATCAAATGGCTTAAAACAGATGGTAGAACTAGATGAGAACTCGCAGCGAATCAATCATTCAACTCAAACAAACATGATGGGTTTATATGGGCCGTGCACGATACACCACAAAAGTAAAAATTCACTTTTAAATAGGTTCATGCAACCTGTTCTAAATGTGTGTGCGTGCACTCAAAAAACCTCAAAGCGTTATAACCTGCAGAGGTATCTGCACAGGAGCCCGATTAGGGAAAAGGAAAAGACACGGGTCCTGACAGCCTAATTAATAATTTAGAGGGTGACCACAGGCACTGGAGTGGACGCCTCACAGAGAGACAGGAGGTCGCGAGTGGGGGGGTGAAGGTTACGGTCCACGTGTGGTTTGGTGTAAATAATAGAGAGAGGAGAGCCGGGAGAAGAGGAAAGGCAGGAAGAGATGGGGAACGAGGGGGTACAGGGTTACATTTGATGATAGCGCCAAGTTTCAGTGAAATGGAGGGGGGGCCAAACACAAACAGGAACTGTTGGGAGTGTGTAGGAGTGCTGGGCTCACGCTCAACGCGAGGGGACAGCAGGAAGAGGGCTGGAGACAGGGCGGTAGAGGGCACGAGGTTACAGGCGATGTGAGTGACGGCACACAATGCGGCAAAAAGGAGGTGGACTGTGACACTTACCGTCTCAGAACGGATACACACGACAAAAACAGGCTCCTACTACAACAATTGCTTCACAAACCTATATTAAAAGCAACAATCTAACTTTTTCATACATGGAAATGTACGAAAATGCGGTCCATTTACCACTAGTGTGAGGGAATACAGTTACCTTGCACTTTTTTGTACAATGGAGCAACATCTTTTGTTCAAATTAAAAATCACATCGTTTAGGACCCAAAGTGATATTAGCATGCTGTCCACACATGCTCTCTAAATGGTTGCATGGAAACTCCAAACCCCCCCACCCCCAAGACCCTATACATGTCAAGGAATTTTTTTAACTGTTTAGGTTGAACTTCTCACCACTGTACCGCCTGACACCCCCGCCGAAGCTTCAAACTTATCCAATACATTCGTATGGAAGCACAAAACTAGGGACAGCTCTAGGGGTAAGATATTAAAATGCTTATGCATGATAAACATGTGCTTACAGGTTTACCTGGGAGCTTGGGTCCTTGCTTCTTTGAGCTGACAGGAAGGCAACGGCCATGAAATACTCTGGCCACTCCAAGTAGTCCCGTCTCTTCCTAGTTACACTGTTAAGAGATTTGTTTGGAGAAGGAGGGGGAGATTAGAGAGAGAGAGAGAGGGGTAGTATTACAGTATATAAAGTGTGACAGAGCATGCCCCTCCTGCACCTCATAGCTTATAGGTTGTGTTTTAGAACAGCGTCTGTGGGGTGTTATAGCGTTATCGAGGAGTGTACCTTTAAGAAGCAGGTAGGGGTTGGCCATCAAGGTTAAAGGATACTTCCAGCCGGGCTCAAACACATGACCCTTTGGCTGGAGTCTAAAATATAGTCTACTAGACTAACCCTGCTCAAGATTTTAATCACAGACTATATAACCTGTGCAATTTCAAACAAACTTTCAAATATTCAGTAGTGATGAAATATTGTTTTCAGAAAGATCCAAAGTGCATAATTTCTTAACGGAAAAACAAAAAATAGAATTACAAACATAATATCCAACAACCCTACGGTTGTTAAGTATGTTTATATTATATAGATATTAACTTTATTGGCAATGTTTCACTGACATTGCCAATAAAGATGTTTTTGCACTACAACACGTGTATGCTATGAATGAACTTCAATACTGAAACGAAGAGCTACTTGAAGTTAGTTCAAGGTACGACAGGAAAGCTACCATCCTTCTTCACACATTGTACCATTTGTGGGTATTAAATAGGTGCGAGTTTGCACAGACACACTAACAAGAGATACAGAAACAGACAGCAATTAATAACAACCCATGGAGTGCACTGAAAGCAACTAAGGGCTTTAAAAACAGCCCTTTGCGTCTTAAAATAAAAAATAAAGACTTTGTAGACATCCTGACACAGGGCAAAGAAAGACGTTAGCGGTAAACACTGAAGATTCTAGCAACTTTTACCTCCTCCACAACTCGCCAATAAGCCCATGCTGTTTTTGTTGTACTGCCTCCGTATGTGTGTTAAAGTTTAATCGCTCATGACACAAGATCATACACATCTAGTGTCATTCATGTTAATGTAATGAAAGGCAAGTAAAATACAACAAAAATCTTTAAAGCCCGCTATTAGTCCTGATTAATGGCACCATGTTAAATATGTACAAATTATTCAGGATTAAGATGGTCATGTACAAAAAGAAGAAAATAGGCCGATAGAAGTAGGAAGTTATGTTCTTTTATCTACATATCACTTTTCTGCCCTCATGTTTCAGCACCCTTCCTGAGTTAGCCTAACCCTAACCCTTTAAAATTAAAGAATCACTGCGATTGTTTTTTTTTAAATGTAATCTCTTGTCCTACAAGAGGCTTCTGAATAATTGAATTGGTACATTTGACACAAGATTAATATTGCCAGCTTGTGAACAGGCAGAATGAGAGCCATGTAATGTGTGTAGAATTACAAGTGGTACTGTGAGAGATCTCATTTTGTGGGAAATAAGTACCTGAGCAGATTAACAGCCCCCGAGCTTCAGGGGAGTTTATACAGCGATTGTGAAAAACACTAGATTTGCCACATCATTCAACTTTGTGTTTTTAAATTGTTGATTACTAAATGAGTGTACATGCCTCGTTTCTGTCCTTCCGCGACTTTTCCTAAATTGCCTTTGGAGGACACGCTTGCACCGTTAGAATTTTAGTGGTGCGGTAGTAAACATACTTGTACATGTATTTAGATTTTGTACATGTATTTTTCACCTCCAAGACTCCCCTTCTATCGTATGGGAACATTTAGTACCCGCAGGTACTAAATGTTCCCTGCATAATGCACACATTAGTGGAAACAATGAAGCGCACACTTAAAAACAAATTTTACATTAATATTAACCCTCAACATGTTTTCAATATAATACCGTGCTGGGAGATGAATCAAATTTCAAATTTGGCTTCCAATCAAGATAGAAATGATTATTTTGCCACATTCCGTTCCGATGCTCTTATTTTGTCTTGTGTTATAAATCCAGCGCTCTTTCTGCAGTCCCTAAAAACCCAAACTCAGGCCAAAGTAAACCAGACCATATTGGAGAGCTCTGGCTCTTCAAAGTATACTATACACTGAAAAGAACGTTTTATATGCCTTGAACATTAACCACTCATGAGTTTCACTAGACCACGGCATTTCCTGGTTTACCAAAAAATACAATCTGCGATCTTTTATAAATATTTTTTCCTATTGGCATAAAACCGTTTTTCACTGGGGAAAAAATATTTTTTATATGCCAAGCCACAACACTATTTGTGATCTTAGCAGGACATCCATTGTCATCTGTAGTGGGGCTTCAGCGTGTTGCAAATATGCACAGAATGTGCCTGTGCAAACAGCTGCAGGACTTTTTGCATTTCTCACCGGAATGACACACCTCGCCAATTTTGTAAATAAATTTTGATATTTCACAGTTTAGTTTTACCTTAAGACTCCTTGTGTATATATACAAATAATATGTTTCTATTATTACAGTTTTATACAATAAAATTGATTGTATACAATAAAACCATGCCTAGACAGTAGCTCGTAACAGTAGACCTTATGTAAGGGAATACAATTGGAAGGCAATGGACTCATCCAACAACCCCCAACATAGTAGTGATGGAGGCTTAATGGGCCATTAGTGAGAACAAAAGGATGTATATGTCACTTGGTGTTACCGTTTTGCTGCAATACGATAGAAAAAGTCTCGGCAGTTCTAGTGTTAAGCAGTCTGCTCCATCAAATCAAAAACACCCATAAGCCATAGGGTGTGTTCAGTGGACTGAATGTCTGCTACGTTCAGTTAACTTTTTTTTAACTGGACGACACGTTTCATCAAAAACGTTCTACTTTCAAAGACGTCGGCTGCGTTTAATTAACGCGGCGAGTGCTGCTAGGGTGTTTTATAGATTTGTGAGTATTTGTCATTAATATTTAATACCCGTAGAAAAACTTGGAAAGGTATGCCCTGTCCTTTCTTGTAGAGGACCTCCGGTGTTGCTGGTCCAGTCCAGTTTGTTGTTTAGCTGTACTCCCAAGAACCTGTAGGAGTCCACCATTTCTATCACCTCCCCTCAGATGGTGACAGGGGTCGGGGACTTCTAACTCCGTGAGCAGTCCCCCACCAGCTCATTTGTGCTTCTGATGTTGAGCTGCTGGTGGTGGTTGTTGTCGTCACACCATCTGACAAAGCTCTCTACCACACCTCTGTGTTCCTTTTTCGTTGTCCTCAAGTGACGCAGCCAACGATGGAAGGGTCATCGGAGAACTTCTGTAGGTGGCATGTTCCAGAGGAGAACCAGAACTTGGGAGGTGTAGAGGTAAAAAAGTAATGGCGACGGTACAGTTTGGGAGCAGATGGAGGATGGTGTCCTCCACACCATCAAGAAAGTCATACACCATGGGCCTGAGGTGCTGCAGAACCAGTCTCTCGTGTCTTCGTGACATGTCAAGTTAGCACCACGGGTCTGAAGTCATTGAGAGCGCTGGGACGGGGGGGTACTGGAACGATGCAGGAGGTCTTCAATCGTGTCAACCTCTTTCCAAGTCGCGTAGCTCAGGCTGTGTGTCTCGACGATCTCGCCAGAAGATGAAACTGAAACCGGAGCGTTCACTGAACAAGTAGGTGTTTAAAGCACGTTTTTAGTCGTATAATATCAATTTTGACGCGCGGGCGTGTCAGTCGGCCCCAGAGTTTTTTTTTTTTTTATGTTAATGGTTTTGTGTGCCCTGTATGCAACAGTAATGTCCTCTACCAGTCACATGCCTGTTTTAAGTGATTAACTGCTTGCCTGCCACTACTTGTAGTTGTTTTTAAAGATGGCAACAGATGTTTTATACTATACGCTTTTTCTGTGGCCTGTGCTATAAAACCATCAACCATCAATCATGCAAAAAAAGTGAACGTACAGCCCTTATGTTGATCGTTTATTTCCTGGAGTGAAAGGGGAAAGTTTGGTAAGCAGACGCGAGTCTTCCCCTCATCTCCGGGTGAGATTATTTCATATTTTTTAACATCCGTAGCTGTGAATATTTTTGGTTTGGGGAAAACTTACTTGGACTTGTAGGGTGTAAAAGAAAATATTTTTGGATATAAAAACAAAGTAGATTTTAAGTTGTGAGGTAATGAAAAGCAAAGAGCCGAAAAGTGTGGCCATCTATCATATCCATCAAGACAAGACGGACACTGAAAAAGTTTGTCACTTAGCCTAATGGACTTCGTATTAACCACAAAACAGGACTCCTGTATTTCAATTGTTTCTCAATAGTTTACATATTTAATTATCTTCTTTATAATTTGCTATCATGCTACTTGACATAATCACATATGGCATATTGTCTTAGGCTATATATCGTCTTGAGTTTTGTATTCATACTTTTTTAACTTGTTTTATTGGTTAAAAAATATAAATAGTTAATAGGTAGGCCTAAGACTAATTTATTCATGTCCATTTTCAAGTTTATTCTGACAATCGCAATGTGACCTTACTAGAAGCCAGAATTCGCAATTCAAACATAAATTTGGGGGTAAGTTAGACAAATGTATAACTATTAAATTTAACGGGAACACGCTTGCTTTAGGTCTGTTCAATTCGCTTCCTACACCTATGGATACAGCACAGAAGAAACGGACAGTTTTCTCAACAGAAATCAAAAACAGAAAACGTTAGACAAGGCGATTCTTGTTTTTGTTTCTCAAAACGGCTAAATCGACAAACAAGATGTTTCTCCTTTTTTGATAAGTTTAAAACAATTGACGGAACGTACACGTCGTACACGGCCCTTTTTCCCCTAATCTCCAATTAACGTTACACAATAAATTAACCGCAAAACTTTACCCGTTTGTCAATGCAGCATCTGTCTGCTGCTCATTAATTTCTTGTTCCATTTTGGAGAGTAATCTCGGTCAGTCGATTGAAGCAAAATTACATGAAGAACACAGCGTCTCTACAGCACAACTCCATCAAACTAACGTTACGTCAACATGCAACCATGTGAAAATTTCCCGCGCTGGAAGCTTTAAGGAGGTTCCGTGTTTACCTTATTTGGATAGGCGGGGGGAAGTAACGCGAGAGAATCCCTATCCCCGTGCGAGTGGTGGTTTGTGCATGTATGTCTCTGGATGTATAGAAGCCGCTGTCGATGCGGGATCTCGCCAGTGCACACGTTCATTTATGTGCAACTAAATTGAGCTTTTGACATACAGTTCAGATGTATTGAGATCTTCGTTGGCAAGATATATGATGTTTACAAACTGCTGAAATTTAAAAGTCAGCTGCCGGCGCGCGTTATGTACGTCACCCCTAGCCAAACTATTTGAGCGACGTGTTTTATATGCGCTGGAGCGATAACTTGCATGTAGTAAAGTCGATTAGACCCAGAAGTCCTTATTTGGGCCGGGACACCTCCCTAAAATATCCTGTAGGAAAAGGACGGATGGATGGCAAGACAGACGTAAACAAAGAAAGAAACATAGACAAATAAAATATTGGTGCTGTGAGACTCCAAAACATTTTAATCTATCGCCCAATCCTATGTTGTACCTGACCTAACCATTGAAAAACACCTCTTTCGTACCAATTCTATGTCGTAGCCTATGTCTCTTTTCCATAATGCATTTATAGTTTGTTGATTCTGGCCAGAGAAGATACATTTCCACCTTTATTTATATATATATATATATTTATATATTTATATATATTTATATATTTATATATATTTATATATATATTATTGATTTTTATATATATATTTATATATATATATTTCCTCCAGGACGGCGTATCCTGCCGTCGGTCATTGCTGTTTATGTGCTATAGTTGCCAATGTGTGCTTTGGTTTCTACTAATATTAAACGAGCGTTAGTCAGCTCTGCTCACCGCATCCTCGCCTCGCTGTGTCCTTCCTTCGGCTCGCACCTACTCTCTCTCCCCACAACACACAAACTGTTACAGCATGGTCATTGCGCAGACTTGACTCTAAAAGTGATTGTTAGACATTGATAGACTCTTTTTCCATTTGTTTGACCATTCTTATGTCAAAGCCACAACACTGTTTATAACGTCTACCATCCGTAAAGGTTGGTGCCACCGGGCGGTAGTCACTTAGACAAAGCACCTTAGATTTATTAGGGACGGGGATGATGGTGGTGTTCTAAAAACATATCTTATGCTTGATGAGATTAACGTTTTTATCTTGACTTGGGAGAACAAGAGTCATGCACACAGAGAGAGAGAGGGGGAGAGAAAGAAAGAAAGGGAGTAAATACCTGAATGGTTGCACCTGTTGAGCAGGTTGGATAAGCCTGTGTACCTTGTAGGTGGGGGTGTAAGCTACAAGCCCAGCCACATAGCTGGCATGAGACAGAGAGACGAATGTGGAGGGTTGCTTGAAAGAGTTTTAAAATGATCCACAGCAGGGAAATATGACTGTAGGTAGAGATAGACTGAAAAACGTTCAGAAGTCATCTAGTAATCCATCTCGTCTCTTGAGGAAACAGCATCGCCACTGGCCTCATCTACGAGATAGGTATGCTCTTTTCATTTAAATCTTTATTGGCTAGCAGATAAAGGGTTAAATAGTTTAGCACGGGCTAAAAGCAATAACAGGCCCATTGCATTGTACAATTTTGATTAAGCAAAATTAACATTGGCACTGTTCTGCCCGTTTAAACTTATTGTATAATTAGCTGTATTCAGTCATCTCTATCATTGATCCTTTGAAATGTGTGTATTTGTGAATGCAATTTGTGAAAAATATAGAATGTCAATACAAGGTTAAAGTTCTGTTCCATTGGTAGTGATACACATGATTTTAATGATATGATTTATATTTGTAAACAGCTTGCATACATGTGAAAGGTAGCTACAAGGTTCTGGGTTGACAAATTGAGCTTTAATTGGACACCAAATCACACATGCAGGTTCAAAAGGGAAAAGATAACGACAAAAGATCATGACAAATCAATTTTTCTGGAACTGTACACTGCATAAAATGGATTATTCGTCTTTCATTTGTACTTATCATGGCAAATTGTCTAACCTGTGTGTAGCAAAATACTAAAAACTTGTTCTCATAAATGCATCTGACAAATGTGTTGTATGAAAGTATTAATTCAATTTATTCTTAACCATATTCCTAAAATTAGTAAATAGTGAGTAAGTTTAAAATTTCTTCTTCAAATTTCCTCTGTGTTCTATTTCTTCTAATTGATTGTAATTCATTAATTTTCGTTCAAAACCTCCTATGTCAAAGCTCTCATTGTCCCTCAGACCTCATTCATTCACCTGTCCATGACTCCTGACTGTATATAAAAGATAGACATAGAGACATTGGCTTTCCATAAGCCTCCATTAGAGACAAATTTGTTGCTAACACTCTCACAATATAACATTTTATCTAAAGACACATCTACAGATGGCACGTAAAATACAAAAATGTACTGAGACAAATTACTTCTGTAAATTATTAGTCAACAATTTGTCAATAGTTGAGTTTCTGTGACATAATAGCTGTGTCCCAGTTGACATGTCTTACCTACAGTTATTTACTATTGAACTCAAGTGCCAAGTACTGTCATGGGATTGGATTCATTTCTAGATAAAATGTTGTGCTCAAAAGGGAAAATCCTTCTAAATCCATGAGTTGTTCAGTTATTTCAGCCGAATGCAAATCCAAATTCAAACTAGTCCTCAGCGATCGGGTTGTTTTCGCCATGCATGATCCCTGCTTCAATAAGAAGTTGATTTAAATTAGAATTTCATATTACAGTTGTAAAACAGCTGGTATTAAAGTCAAGTATCCCAAAAAACATCAACGGCAAACCTCTTGAGCTGCATTGCTAAAGTAATGTATACATGTTAGAGATCAAGTGAGAGGGTGTCTGGGGGGGGAATTGTGTCCTTAAACTGAGTTTTGATTAATACATAATGTTATAGTGTATGCATTATTAAGCTAGTGTTGGTGGAGCATCAGTGTTATTTGTATATGGACACTGAAGCAGCAGCTACTGTAGCTAAGAGGTCTCCCCAACCAGGGGCGTCAGCTGCACTGTTAAACATCCGGCTGAGCCCAGATTCTTCAGGATGTAGCTATATGATAGTGTTACAGTTACAATTATAGCATTTAGCAGACGCTTTTATCCAAAGCGACTTACAATTACATGGTGCTATTACATGGAGCAGGTAGGGGTTAGGCACTCTGCTCAAGGATGCTTACAGGTAAGCCGACTCTGGGGCTTGAACCCACGACCTTACGGCTGGGAGTCCAAACCTAGACCACTAGACTATCCTGCCCCCTAGTGTGTGTAAGTGTATGAAAATAACAATATTAAAGTAACAATATTATTGCGCTCTTCGCAGACCCGCGAGACAGAAAATATTTGTGTAGTTGTTGTTGAACTGCATGTAAACTTTGTGTTGTATACATTTCAAATTACATTCGGGGCTACAGTCAAAACATTCGGGGCTGAAGCCCCAGGAAAAATGACCTGGCGACGCCGATGTCCCCAACCAATCTCTGCGTGAGGAAAGGGGGGAAATTGCAGGAATTTGCCCGTTTGAGTTCCTCCCATTTGTTCCATATATGACACAATCCTTTTCATTGTCAGGGGCCAAACAAGCCTGAATAGCCTGATGTTGTGCAACAACTCTGTGTGTGTGTGTGGTATGTGCACGTACCTACATGGGGTTTCTAAGCACAACTTTAGAGAGGCAGCTAGAGAGGAAGTTCCTGTATGTCGGTCACCTTTTTCCCTTGACATTTTAAATGAAAAATGTATCGCAATTAGCCGGCTGGGATGTTTAATGTACTCCATTTGTTCAAATTTATTAGCCTATACCTTGTTGAGTCTTTTCAAAACTGTTGAAAAAAAAGCATGTTCATTCAAAATGAATCAGCCTTTTGTTGCAATGTACACCAACCCTGACCTGAAAAAGTAGCCACAATGGGTACACTGCTGTTTTGTTAGCCGTGAGACATACTAGAAGGATTTGCTCAAGCAGCGAGTGTTGAAGCTATTGAAGTGCTTAAGATGCAGTATGGTTAATGGCCACCAGGTAGCTGGCTCAAAAACGGTGTAAATGAATATCAGAATGAATGTGAGTCAATGAAGAAGACCACCAATTTTGCTAATGGGTGAGGGTGTACATTTTGGAGGTATTGCTCCATTAAAATGATATTATGGTAGGGAGAGAGATCACGTGACCCAGTCAATAAATCACAAGACATCGCATGACCCAATTGTTACACACACCAATACTAACCTAATGGATGTTCTGGTACCGCCAAACTGTTCATCTGTTCCTGTGGGTGACACCATACTACGTCCATCTTTCATATACAGTGTATCTCTCTCTGTCTCTCTCTCTGTCTCTCTCTCTGTCTCTCTCTATCTCTCTCTTTCTCTGTGTGTCTCTCTCTCTCTCTCTGTCTCTCTCTGTCTCTCTCTCTCTCTGTGTCTCTGTGTGTCTCTCTCTCTCTGTCTCTCTCTCTCTCTGTCTGTGTCTCTCTCTCTCTGTCTCTCTCTGTCTCTCTCTGTCCATCTCTCTCTCTGTATCTGTGTGTCTCTCTCTCTCTCTCTCTCTCATGTGCAGCTTGCCATGGCAGCCTTCCTATCGGAGGACCAGTTCTCCTGCTCTATCTGCCTGGATGTGTTCACCAACCCCGTCTCCACCCCCTGCGGCCACAGCTACTGCCTGGATTGCATCTCTTCCTATTGGGACGGTTCCAGTGGCAAGCCCTACCTGTGTCCCATCTGCAAGGAGCCGTTTCGCAAACGCCCCGAGCTCCGCGTCAACCGAACCCTGAAGGAGATCACAGAGCAGTTCAAGCATATGGCAGAGGGACTGGGAGGGAAGCGACCCCTCAACTCTCATCCTCAACACAACCACCAGCTGCCCCTGGTAGCCCCCAGGCCGGGGGAGATGCCCGAGAGCGTGTTGGCTGAGATGATGACACGCTTCAGGCGGCAATCGTCTTCAGCGACGCCTCCGCCCACCTTCCCCCATCTCAGCCCCCCCCCCGCCTACCCTGAAGCCAGCCAGGGACAGTACAGTGACCTGCCCCCACCGTATTCACCTCCACGCAGGTACATGGCTGAATGCAGCGGCCACAGTTGAATTGATGTAGTTCTAGAAGCCATCAATACATACTATTTCATTGACTTTAATTTGGCATCCGTTTACCTAATTGGCGAGAGAGAAAAGGTGGAATCTAAGGTGGAACTATTGTGCAGGTAGGCAGCTGCATCGCGGTAGAGGCCCAAACGCTAGTCAAATGCAGCCCCTCTTTATCGGTTTTCATGTCACTACAGTAGTCAATTTGATAAATGATCCACAATCCTTACAGGTACACACTTAGTGGGCCAGCTGACTTGACCCCTGACATGCCTCTGTGCCCTGTCCATCTGAGGGGGCTGGAGTTCTTCTGTCAGAACGACCAGACCTGTGTGTGCACCTCCTGTCTGGAGACAGCTGAGCATCGTGGACACACTGCCGTTCCTGCCAAAAGAGAGTGGCATATCAGGAAGGTGTGTGTCTGGTGAGGGATTCCTCTAAGTTTGTGTTCATTGTTTATTGGAGTTTATTGTATGTTGGTGACACCTCTGAAAAGTAAGTGGTATTACACTAACTTTCTAAGGTGCGCAGTTCAGCATTGGGGGGGGGGGGGGGGCGTAA
>JAODLI010006471.1:0-27881 GCA_027575585.1 Percopsis omiscomaycus | reverse complement strand
AATGTCTGATAAAAGAACATGTGTGTTCGAATAGAACCTCGAATAGCGCAACTGGGTTGACATTAAAATGGGGGGGGGGGAAGAGAGAGAGAGAGAGAGAGAGAGAGAGGATTAAGGGGTTTTAATGCAGGCTACATGGGATTACAGAGAGCAGCACGGTAAAATTCGCTCTCATAGGCTCTCGGTTGTTATGGGTTATAACGTTTCACGTCCCATCATGAGATATTGCTACTAGTTGTGTTTGAACTGCATCATTGACTCACACCTGCGACCTGTAATTTTCAGTTCAGGGCTAAGAGGTAGACTTCTGAGCAAGAATAATGGCCGTTCCTCCTCTTATCAAAATCGGAATTTCACTCAAGATGTTGCCCAATAACAGCGCGGTGTACTTCAAATCTGACGGAGCCAGATTCTGCCAAACGCGGACAATTAAACTACTGACGGGGTCCAAATACAGGGTCGAGGTGGTCGTCAAACCCGGAGCAGCTGAAGCCACGTATGTAGAACCAAGGAGCTCATATGCTCTCATATAGCCTTCTTGGTAGACCTAAGATTGATATTCTATGCATGGATTATGGCGTTACCAAGCATAACAGACGTAAATAATTTTTGTTTTGTTAAAACGTCAAACCACAAAGTAGGCTATGGCTATATTGTTTTTGACATGGGCTAAAGCGCAATCACCATTGCTGTCTATAGGTAATGACGTTAGTTAATTTATAATCTAACCTGGTCTTAAAAATCTAATAGATGTAGAGTTTTTCTCATTATGTAACCGTATCAAAGTGCTTGTAATGATTAAACGGGAAGCACGCGCTTCTGCTACTGTATGGGGCGCTTGGGGGGTTGGGAAGACAACAGAAGGCGCGTACAGATTTAAAACCACCATTGACTTCTTGTTAAATCCACCGTGTGTGACAGAAATACAATGTTTTTTGTTCACTTTCTGAACACAGAATGATCTAGTATGTAGGCTAAGATCTAGAGAGAAACTGTAAAAAACATGAATTGTCCTAAATGAGCATTATTTGTCTAGTAGATACACTTTATAGTTGGTCAGGAAAACAACTAAAGACTATATTATATGCAGTTTTTTTGTGTGACTGTGGCATAACTGTTTTTTTTAGTCATTTGGTTACAGTAGCCCATATATTATAAATGATAAGAAAAGGCTAGGGGATTTTGGCTGGACCCAAACTATGCATCATCTCCGAATTGGCATCAAGCATAAATGCATTAATCTGATTTTATATATATATATATATATATATATATACATGTACAAACAGTATACAGTATACAGTATATATATACTGTATATATATATGATTACTGTAACCCTGCATGTGATTGGCTACAGAAAACTATCTGCTATACAACATTTACATGTATAGCCTACACTGAAAGAAACTCTCACAAAGTGCTGTCACAATAGGTGTCTTGTTCACCCCCTCCTTTAAACACACGTATACACACACACACAAATTTCACAGATGTATAACATGCTTTTTCCTGTCAACATACATCAAGTTCACTACAGGTGTATACCTTTTATTTATTTATAGGGACAGTTTACAATCAAAGCAGACTATATCAGAGAAAACCCTGATGGGATTTGATCCCAGTCTATTGCCACTGAACATTTTGCAGGCCACTGGAGGTTGTGTGACTGTCTGCAGGTCTATGAGCGTGGGCGGAGTGACGTTTCCACTGGAGCAGCAGTCTAAAGACCCCCAGTCTGTGGTGTACACTGGCCAATACGACACAGAGGGCGTCGCACACACCAAGAGTGGGGAAAGACAACCAGTCCAAATCAGCATACAGGTAACAAATGGTTTTTATCAGATAGCTACTGTAACATTTCTTCTACCAGAGAGGGAAACACACATAGAAATCAGATACCAGGGCTGAAGAGTGTGTTTTTTGACCGTGTACTCCTGGTGTTTCTGTTCTGCAGACAAATGTGCACACATACCCATCTGTCTTTTGGTCTGTTTTTCCTTTAGCTCCTCTGGGTATAGCCCCAGAGATGTTGTGGTATATACATATATGTGTGTGTGTGCGCGTGCGTGCGTGCATGTGAGTAAGCGAGAAAGATTGTGCGCGTGCGTGTGTGTCTGCACCAAAATACTCTTTGTGTCCCAGCCATCTGCCCACCGCGTTTGCTTCTTCTGCCAGTTTACAGAGGCGGGCCTCTTTGAGACGGTGTGGCAGGTGAAATATTACAACTACAACAAGAGAGACCACTGCCAGTGGGGAAACAGCTTTAACGTCATTGAGTATGAGTGCAAACCCAACGACACGTGCACCCTCATGTGGATCAACAAGGAGATGTTCCTCTGACGGACACACAGGGAAGTAGAATACACTTATAGGCCACAGGCGTCCCACTGTGGGCCTGGGTGGGCAATAGGTTTTCACTGCAAACCAATTAACACAGCCTAGTTGGTGAGCTAATGCAGTGCATGGTTTGAATGAAAACTTTCTGCTCACCATGGCGCAGTCTTTGAAACCACTGATATACTAAAAGAAACATTTAAAAGGGAATTTTATTTTTCCAGGCCTGGAAAAGTTTAGAAAAATCCTAAAATATCTATTGAGCTTTGGAAAAGTGTACTAATTGGCATGTCTCTTTGGCCCTCTAATTAATCATTTATAGCAGCATGCTCAATTATGTATATTTGGATGTTAGCATACTTCAAACAAGGTCTTGCTGAAAAAAAAGGAAAATGATTTTGAATTAAAAACAATAATGACAATCACAGTGTACCCATGACCCTATGATTCCCTATGTTAAGTTCAGGACATCATGGCAGACCATGGGTGTGTTTTGTCCTTGGTATGTGTATCCGTGCCTGTGCACATGTAGAGTTCTCGTAAATGTGTGTGCCAACATGGACGTGCAGATACGTGACCATTTATGTTGTACAAATGTATGTGTTTGAAGCCATTTCTTAGGTCCACAAGTAGTGCATAATAACAGTTGGTATTGCGTACCAAGCCAAACCTTACTGCCAGAATCCAAATAGCAAACACAACTATGCAATATGTAACATTTGTTAAACCGTCGACTCTGCAGTCAGTATACTAAATCCACAAGGTTTAGGATGAAAATAATTCTCTGGTTGCCCTACATGATGAACTGGAAAATCATCTTTCAACCTCTACTGTCATACTAATGCTAAATCACCAGGTTTGGATCCACAAGGCTTTCTGGTGACAAGAGCATCTGTTTGTGTGTCTGTGTGTGTGTGTGTGTGTGTGTGTATTCAGTTTGTGATACTAATCAGTGATGTAAAATTCTGTCATCCTTTAGTTTTGTACTGTAAATTATTTCTACCTCTCCTAGAGTAACTACTTATTATGTGTGATATTTAAATATCAGTGTGCAAAAATACATATTTGGATCAAATTATGACAAACAGGATCTCAAATCAACTCAATGTGATTCTAATGAGATACATGTGCCGGATATTTACTTGTTTTCCAACAAAACTGTGTTTTGGTAGAAATGTTTATTTTAATACAAATGTTTTTAGGAGATAACCTATGCAAAAAAATAAGAGCAACAGAACAATCAGAATGGTGCAATATACAGAACCTTGGTACACTGTGAGATAAATAAATGTGTGTATTTGATATTTTGTGAATGTTGTTTCTAGTGAAATGGTTAGTAAATCAAATATCTTCCCTATGCCTAATGTGGACCAGGAGGGGCATTCAATATTTGTTCCTGAATTGGACACAACAACCATTAGCATGAGACGGCATCTGGGATGGTTTGGCTCTTGTATCTACAGCTACAGTCCGAGATCTTATTCTGCTCTCGTAATCATATAGTGTTGTAAAATTTAAAATAAAATAATAAAATAAACAATTATTTACATTTATGTATTTAAGTATAATTCTATATCGTTCAGGTTATTTTAAAATGCATTCATACCCAGAAATCATAACAGTAAATAGAGTTCTACTGCCACCCTGTGGCATATCTAGTGATCATTTTAAAACCAAAACCTTAAACAGAGTTGACAAATAATGCAAAATGCTTCAATCTGGGAATATTTTACGCTGTTTCTCATCGTTGGTAACAGAGTTGACATTTCCCACCATTTTGTGCCTTAACTTGATGTGCTAACCTCAAACCAGATAGCGCATGGCATGTCTAAAAACAGAATTTAATGGCTTTTCATCATATTAGCATTTTAAAAATTTTATGAGAGATTCACTACTATATCACAATAACAGATTTGACAAATAAATAATCTACTGTTGGTGTATCCTTTAACATTTTGTAACATATTGTACAAAATAATAAGCAAAGAATCATGGTACACCTCACTGCCTTTCAGATGTTTCCCGCCAGAGAAAGGGACATCACTGGGTGCAGGTCACAGGCTTTTCATAAGAACTCTGCAGATTTTTATGCGATTTTATAACAGAGGGAACAGTTACCAGAACATTGAGACAGACACAAAATATATTTTTTTATTCCTGAAGTTCCATATTATACAGAAAATAGATATTCTATACACTTGGTTTCATGACTTTTATTAGAGTAAACACATAAAAAGTGAAAATTAGATTTAATTATTATGTTAATTCAAGTTGAATGTATGAATCAGGAGACAAAGACAGTCAATGTGTGGGGTGGGAGTGATTTAGTTAATATTTTATTTAGGAATTGTGTATAAAATAGGCTATACATCAAGCATTATTATTAGTAAAAGTTGTTGTAATTAGTATTATTATTCAAAACTGAGTAAATTTTTTTTTTAATAACACAAGGTTTAGTTGGGAGATGCGAAATATGGCCCAATTCTAGATTGACCAAGGTATCTACCTACAGCCAGAAATGTTATTCTGCTACCCACAATGCACCTGCTAAATTCTCCAGAAATATAAATTACATATGTATTCTTCATAAGCTAAACTTAAACTTATCTACAAATAATAAATTTGGTCCCAACACAACCGCGTAGGAATGGGCGGGCCTGGGTGGTTCCTGGCTTCCTTGCGTCTTCGTTATATTTTGGTTAACATACGTTTCAGAACATATAGCCTACTCTGTGCCCACCCACATTGGGATTTCTGCCTACGCTACTGTCCCAACATGAACAAGAATTTACAAATATAAATAATTACACCGTTACACATGCATGATATAATGTATTCTCCCACTATTTCATAATTTACTCATTTACATGGAGTGCTTAAATATATACTCCTTGATTTTAATTTAGCAACCCAAGAACCCTAAATTTCCTCGCCAGCTCACAGCCGGTTTGAACCGCAACTGTGCATTCAAATGCAAATGGCTGTAGGGGAAGAGGCCACTTAGCACCCAAACTGAGGAGTACACGTTTAACCAGACACTTACAGTAGAGTAGGAGCAAACATAGGGTCTATTACTCTTATAGATATGCGCCCAGAAACCCTATATAAACTCACCAAGTTACCACACGGTGGCGCTATGGTGGTCAGATCTTTACTGTATACCTCCCGACCTGTCTGTCAGGCATACGAGTTTAGCTAAGCTTTGAAGTTTTGATTATTTTGGCCACATAATCTATAAACATGCATTACATTGCTGAAAATTAAGATAAATCATATGATATTTCTGAATCTGAATGAATTATTTCAGATGACTACAGTATTATGGGATGTCCTAAAATCCAATCCATCTGTTGGTTCGGTAGGTTTTTCTTGCTGTGGGGCCTGGATATCAGTGGTATCCGCAGGCCAGAAACTGAAAACGACTGCCAATGAGGACGCAGTGCGTTAAAGCCACCGCTGGGAGGAGCATATGCACAAACGGTTCCAGTACAGTATAGAGAAAAAAAAAGAATAAGAAGAGTTCCCGGATGTACTGTACTGCACCTCCCCCGCTTACTGTCCCCTCCCAACGGATCTCCCTCTGCCACTGCAGTGAGAAAGCTTCGGTAGAGCAGCGCGGTGAGGGAGTGTGTCTGTGTCTAAAGCTGGCTCTAAATCTACGACGAAACCTCATATAACAAGAGCATCGTGTTTTCGACCTAAGCCCGCGGCCTACGGACGCTCCTTTTCCCCCTTTTTTCTTTCTCATCGTCTGGATTTCATCATCCAACCGGCAAGATGGTAAGCACAGTTTTATTTTCAACCCTCCACTGCCAACTAATAAACACACGAGTGGGCAGGCCTGAGTTATAATGTGTCGAATAACTTAGCGGTTTGACAGCCTGTTTTTTGTAAGGAAATGTTTGTTGGTTTCTAAAGATAGGATCACTATAGTCGACTAAAGCGCCATAGAGAGGAGGAAGCGCCTTTCTCTCCAACTAGGCTTCCTCTCTGTGCAACACCCCGGGCTGACAGTAGCTTGAAGCCTATGGCCCAGATACCTTCCTATTCCTACCGTACACAAGCCTGGTGTCCTCGTTCAAAACCAGGCCTGAGGACATTCGTTCCGTGACAAACACCTTGTTTGTTCCCATATTCTGAACTTCTAGCGGCACGTTTTATACTAAATGTCTTCTACCATTTAATTGTAAAATTGTTCTAGTGGAGGTTACGGTAGTCCGCGAGTTCAAATTTAACTCGATTTTTAAGCGTTTAACCAGATCATCACCAAAGAGGAATAAACAATTAGTTTTTTTTCTGGTAGCAGGGCGCTCTGTTGACAGTTGCAACACCGTTTCGTACGCAGATTTGTTTTGCACTCAGATGAGCAGTCCGAGGCTTTATGTACCGTTGTTCAGAATGCTGTAGCAAGCTGCAACAATGGACTACTGGCTATCCTGATTAATTGGTCAGTAGAGGATACAGAAGGTGAGTTGCCTAGTAACGTAGGTTTCCAGGTATTGGCCAACAATACCAGATTTGTGTGGACATTAGCAGCGCGGAGGCCTAACCCAATTTAACCAATGTCAGAAATTCAGCAATGCAAGTCCCATAAAACACAACATGTTATTTACATCTTGTCAGATGTAACGTTCTTTTTAAATGTTAAGGTTGGGGGAAGGGATGAAGTTTCTTGAGCATGTAGCGGAATGATCTGATACTAAGGGGACCATATGCTGCCTGGCAATCTGGCGCCACCCACATACAGATCGAGCGGTATCTAATGTAAACGAAATGAAAGGTACGGCGAAGCACAAGCTATGATCTAGTTGGCGTGCATTCTTCCAGCCAGCCCACTCGGTGTGGATATATTTTTCTTGCTGCACATACGTCCCTGCAGTCTGTTGTGCTGTAAGGACACTAGGCCAATGGTTGTAAGATACCTGCTCTGGCTCCTAAAATGGTATTCAACAACACTCTTTCTGGTAAAATGCCACAAGATGTGGGTTAACCATAAGCTTATGTGGGTAAAATGGTAAATCTTATCCCCTCACAAAAACCGCAGTGATATATTCCTGCTGTTGAGATTGTTTGTGCTAGACACCATCAGCTGTTACAACCTGCCTGTCACAGTGCTTGCAGGTACACTGTGATGAATGCATTTTGTATACGAAGTAGTGTATACTGTATTGCATGCCTTACAACAAGTGCATTTGTCAATAGATTAATAAGTCCTACATCAGTCATTGTCAGTAAACATTCTGTTAGAATAATGACCTATGTGCTAACTTCAGGGATAACTTAGTTCCTAAGCGTCATACCATTACATTTAAACATACATACTTAACTGTACCATTATGTGCTAAAAAAACGAAATCGTAAAAGCCCATCCTGACATAATGGAGCAGAAAGGTAGAACTGGTTTGCATTTGCATCACCTTGCACTTAACCTGACCTTGTGTTATCCTATATGCTCAATATTAGCCAACATGTATTAAATCACTATTTGTTGACACTATGTACCTGTACAATACTAAATATTATAGTATAGCAATACTATAGTACATGGCCTAACTTTGTGATGCAACAATTAGATTTCACGAATAAAAAGCATCTTTAAGCATCATTAAGCATCTTTTCATGTACAGTATACAGGATTGTCCTATATAGCATAGCTCCTAACTACTAGCTAGATCAATTCGTAAGAAGCTTTAACTATTGTTGGTTTGCTTAGCCTTACAAGGTCTCAAAATCCTCTTGGTAATTCCGCATCATAGATAGAAATGGCTGGGAGCTGACTTTCTTTGAACTGTAGAGATTTGGGTAATTATTTTCATATTTGCACTTTACTTCTAATCCTGATGCAGAGCCCCCCCCCCACACACACACACGCAAGCGCCAGCTTGCACAAACGTATACACATGCATGCGTCTGCTCTTTTGTTTAGTATTACACATGCACACACACTTGCATGTTAGACACCTCTCTTATTTGATTCAGGCCATCGGTAAGGAGAGGCCAGGTGTGTGGAAGAGAGCTCCAACATTAGACACATTAGGCTAATTGCTGTTGAGACTGAAATTAACATAATTTACTACTTGAAAAAAATCCCATGTTGTTTACACACAGTGTGTTGTATTTGTTAGTTGGGCTAGGGTGACGAGTTGCCGCAATCAACCTAATCAATTACATAAATACGTCGATTTGCATGGTGTGCGTTGATGCACCGCGCCATCTCCATCTTTGAGGAGCCGAGGACAAGATTTCTTCAGCTACTTACTTTTGTAAATTGATCTATTTGGCTACCAGCCCCATCCGCCGTAAGATTAAGGTAAAGTCACGTTTGCTAGCCTTGTACCCCTTGGGCTCAATAGCTATGCTTCGTTCCAAGAACTCTTGCCAGTCACTGGTTAACATCAGCAGCACGTACACACTTTGAATGGTGTTTACAAATGTTTTAGCAAGCCATTGTCCAACAGGATATCAGGATATCAGGCGTTGTACATGAAGCATGACAAAGAATGACATTGTATTACACATCTCCCAGTGTCCGAATAGTTTTTCATGTAGCCCTAACGACATGCAGTCCACCGTCTTCCATCTGATCAGAATGACAGCGTTGTGTGTGCATCAGTGTGCAAATAATCTCAAGATTAATCGATTGAATATTTTTTTTTAAATATATATATAGAGTTAGGTGCAGCCTATTTATTAGTGTCTGATACTTTGTGAGGGAAGGTGTTCTGGGTTATAGGCTGTGGTACGCATGAATCTATTGTAGCCTAAAGAGTAAAGTGTTTTTTTGTTTGCTTAATTTAAGCTTATTGCCTACTGTGTAGATGTTGCGTGCCATGTCATAAGAATTTCTCTGTACAGAATGATTCTTGTTATTCGGTGCATATGATAAATAAAATGAATGAGTTTGATTTTAGGATATTAGATTTTGCTGCCATTGATTCACCCTGTCGCCAGTAACCTGAAAGAGCTGCCAGAAAGACCTATTTGGCATCAGAAATTATGTCTATATGTAACTTTGTGAATTTGTCACATTACAGGGATGCAACGGTTTGAAATTAGGTGGCAGAGTTAATTGTGAAAGAAATAACCAGGATTTCACGATTATTGCGATACGGCAGATACAATTCAGGAATCGCACGTTCCTCCCCCATCCTCACTATGTAGCCACACACGCAACAGCGCAACAGTCCAACAGTCCAAGCATTTAGCAGGGAATATAAACTGACACATTACTCACAAACACAGGGTTTTTCCTGCATAGAGAATTACGAGGTGGCCGCCTCCGTCAAATTTCTTGACAAAACTCTAGTGGGCGTCTTCATTTCTAACAATCGTTGCATTTCTGTCATTTGGAACTGCAGTTGCGCCTTTACGCTACCAGTCGTACGCTCACTAGGGCTGGGTATTGGCAAGGACCTCACGATACGATGCCTATCACGATACATGGGTCACGATACGATACGTATCACAATACATGGGTCACGATACAATACGTATCACGATACATTGTGATATGCTACATGAAAATTGTAAAATAGAGGTGAAATTACAACATGCTCTGTACACCCTGGGTAGTCTAAAATGTACATCACATTATATTGAGTGAAAAATATTTAATTCAAAATTTCCATTCAAAACAATTTGCATTACACATTTTTTCTGTTTAAAACATGAATAATGTATTGATGATTGAATTATATTCTTCTTGTATATCAATTCCCTGTCTTCTGTATATTTTTCTTGTGATTAATGACTTTTTTATTTATTTTATGTATCGATACGTGGATCAAAGAAATGGATACAGTATCGTGGAATAAAATATCGTCTGGTTCCCTGTTTAATTTATCTAAGTCGCAATGATTGGCCTAAAGAGCTTGTTGCTAGGCTAAACTGTGGAAGTTCAAACACATTTCCTTTTCAGCAGACAGCCGATGATGTATTAAAAACATTATATAAATTCTTCATAGATCTAGTCTCTTATCTTTGCTCTCTTATGGGGGACCATGCCCCCGGACACCCCCTAGAGGGTCCAAGGTACACCCGCCTCCGCCTCATTTTGAGCCAGGAAAAACCCTGTAACATTCTGAACGCAAGGGGGACTAAATAGGCTACCATAGAGTCAGACAGGGATTAAATACTAAAATGTTTTTAAAACTAAGACTAAATAAATTATTTTTCCGTTTTGTTCCAATGTTCCTAGGCTTCTCCTCTATCGATATTGATAATAGGATAAAATAAATAAGCATTAGAAAGAAAGAGGGTGAATATTTGCAACTTTGCACAAGGCTATATAAATTATTTAGGCTTCATTACTTAAATAGTGGCCTGAAACCCTATCCCCATTCCAATCAGACAAGAAAAACAAAAATCTTTAATCTTTAATATTCATACAAAACAACTATGCGAACATGCTGGCGCTACAGCTTTCATTAAACAACGCTTATAGGATTGGTGTGGGTCCATGCGTAAATGTTTTCCAACTTTGTGAAAACGGGCCTACTGCGTTAGCCTACAACTTTTACAGGTACAGGACAGGTAATATTTGATAAATAACATCTTACCACCTCGCAGTTGTATTCAGAGCCAGGGAGATATGAGAATAATTAGCCTACAAGCGGTTTTGGGAATATCCGCGCAACAAGTAAATCACTGCCGGAATAGAATTTCCTTCCTAAACTCGTATGCCTGACAGACAGGTCGGGAGGTATTTAAAGAAAAGTGAATTGGAATGATAAATAACGATATTTACTGGTTACCTAAAATTGAAAATAGCGTTTTCACTCTGGAAAAACTGCTTTTGTTCCTGTTTTCGATTACGTTCATCCCAATATTTCGATTGTTTTTGCTAGGGATGCAAGATATTTATCGGACCGATTTAAAATATCGGCCGATTTGGGGGGGAAATTACGTCATTTTATATCTATCCGATAAAAAGATCAGATAAATTAATGAAATTGGGGAAATTGTTTGCAGGCCGAGTAGCCCTAAAACAGGCCATGATGTGCTGCTTACATCATCTATCGCGCCTTACTGGCAGGAGCCAAGCCTGGCCCCGTCTCTGCCAGACTAATAATGAACATGTCTTCACCAGTGTGGTGGTTTTTCTCAGTGGCAGAAGATAACAACAGCATTGCTGTTTGCAAAACCTGTTCAGCGAGGATTCCGAGAGGAGGAAAGAAGACTTCAGGTTTAAACACAACAAATCTTATAGCTCACCTGAAAAGTCGTAATCGGGGCGAAGCGGTATTGAAAGATTACGAAGCAGCCGCGGTAGCAGCCGCGGTAGCAGCCGCGGTAGCAGCTAGCGGTGCTAAAGCTAAAACATCACGTGTGTTGATCTCCCCATTCAGCAGGCGTTTGAAAACTGTAAAAACTTTTCAAGAGACAGTGAAAAGGCTAAAGCCATTAACGACAAAGTAATACTTTATAATAAATATAGATAGATAGATATATCAGTTTTTCATTACTGCATCCTGCACAAACTGCAGATTATATGAAGATTACACAATATTACAGAAGATTAAATGTAAACTTTTAATTGCTATTAGTGGAATTAGTAATGGCATACCATAAGACACCTTCAATTCCCTGTTAGAACTTATGTTCTGCTGTCTGGCTCTCTGCCATTAGCAAAGATACACCTCAAGTGATTTTATAAAAAATATAGAAATAAAGATTGACAGCTTTTAAGTGCAGTTACGCCTCGTGATCAGACAGTGCCGCCAATATGCTAAATTATGCTATGCCGTTTTTAATGTTGTGTCTGGGCTTGTGTCTAATTAGCCATGTTTTGGGATGGGCTCTAGTGGCAGGGCTTGAAGCAGCACTGATGCCAGCTGGTTCATCATGCTGTTGTGCTCTTAGGCCTAATTGATAATGAATAACGCATGCATTATTGATTAGGCAACACACATCTTTGTATTTCTGTCTGTCACCCCATCTTTCTGCCTAGCAGACCCTGTCTCAGTCACTTTCTACTTTATTTTATCTCTTCTATTTTTCAGCTTTTTCTCTTTTTTAAAAGGTCCATTTACAGCTCTATTTCTGTCTACCAAAATCACTTTATTTAATTCTTATCGGTTTTCTTGCATCTCTGCCATGACTCACACCAATTAGCATGTAGAAACATCTTGGATCATGCTGTGGTTTGTTACCAGTGAGTGAGATGAAAGGAGGTATTTCTTCCGCCCAGTGCTGACCTTAAGGCAGGCCCTTATTAGTAACCCTGTAATCCCAAAGACCAAATCTGCTTTCCTCCTAAGTCTCTTTACTTTCAGCAAACCAATGCCGATCACCATATTGTGCCTGATTTTATATATCACTACTTTTTACATCACTGTGCCCCCCTAGAGGCTTGTGAGGGTGGTGCGGGAAACCCCCCTTGCATTGCTTTGCCTCTTGACAGACATATTTTACACACTACCCCTTTAGTGCCTCGCTCTACCCACGGGCCAGGGGCCATCGTGTTTATATGGAATGCAAAATCAGTACAGTGGACCCGGTGGCTCGTGCTATGGTCAGAGTCAGATACTAAGCTGCTCCGGCGAGCTAATCCTCTGTCACCTCTTGCTCTTAACTGCTCTTAAAATACCACCGGCAGTCTGTACCAAAGCCCCTGCAAGGCAGCCCAGCACTAACTCAATGGATGACATAACATGGCATGATCTTTATTAGGCCTGTAACGGTACGTATTGAACCGTTTGGTACAGGGCTTTCGGTTAGGTACACACATTGTATTCGGTAGACATGCAAAACCAAATTGACGTTTGAAAGCTTCCCGGACACGTATAGCAGCAGCACATACAGCCACAGCCGGGCAGGTAGTGTGCTAGCATGGTAGGCTAACCAGGGCTAGCGTCAATTACGACCCAGAGCTGGAAGACGGGAAATGGGAAAGAGTTGTAGATCGAACAAAGACTGTCAACGTTGTTCAACAATTGTTGGAATGTGAGAGAATGTGAAGTGCTTGAGCTGCGCCACAAAGGTCCCTCACGTTCACATACATACTGTAAATAATACTGTAAACTTGAAGATTTATGTAATGAAGCCTAAAATGTTACCAAATGTAACACTGCTGAATACTTGTCTGTGGCTGTATACTGGGGGGAGGATAGTCGAGTGGTCTAGGTGTTGGACTCCCATCAGGAAGGTCGTGGGTTCAAACCCCAGAGTTAGCCTTGGGCAAGATGCCTAACCCTACCTGCTCCACGTAATTGCAGCACGTAATTGTAAGTTGCCTTGGATAAAAGCATCTTGTAAATTGTAAACATCTGTATTTTCTTTGAATTCATTATTTTTGTTTTTTGTTAAGCAATGTAGAGGATGGTCTTAGCCTAGTATAATGTAACTCAATTGGCCAACTGATTTTTATTTTACAATACATGTTTTTCTTTTATTTCCTAAAAAGGATTGTTGCCACAACTGTTTGTTCTCCAAGTAAATGAAAATAAATGCAGTCTTTCTAATTTGTATTTTGTACCTGTTAACGTAAACCAAACCATGACCCCCCCAAACCTAGGTATGTGCTATGAATTAAGCATACCGTTACAGCCCTAACCATTATGCAATTTATTTCTTGCTGTAATGATCTACTCTGACCTCATACCGTCCCCCCATTACATTGCCTAAAATCGCATGTTGAAGACCAAAAATGTTATTTCATCTGAGCTTTTACCTACCACCACTTTTCAACACAAAGTGACGCCCTTTCGACCCCTGGACCTCACAGATCTGTGCCAGAAGGCAGGCAGCAGTGCGAGGGGTAAAGTAGTCTATAATGTGCAACGGGTGAAGCCCCCACCCCTCCAATTTAAAGCCCCCCTTCCAGAAATGAGTTCCAACGCCCCTGTATGCTAGCAACATTTGATGATATTTGCCGTGACGCAGTATGCGTGCGGACTTGTACTGCAGTCTGAAATCTTTCCAACAATTACCCCCCTCTCCACCAAGCCTTTCATTATGGGCTAATGGCGTACCCCCCCCAAACTGTATCAGGGAATGTCCCTCTGGCACCCTGGGAGTGTCCACGCTCACATTGCCTCCCATTAGATTGATTGCCGTTGCAACACTGCAGTATTGCCTGGAGTGGCTAGGAGGCTGCGGATGGGACTGTTGTTGTACGTCGCCAATGCTATACCTTGTGCATTCTGATGGCATGTGAGATTTTATAGCCACAGTCTTACCTGAACCAATTATACAAAATGTTAGCTGTGGAGGTGAATGTGTGTGAAAATGTATAAAGCTTAAAGGGGACCTATTATGAAAAACTCACTTTTTTTGTGTGCTTTCAGTGCTACATTTGGGTAGCTGGAGTGTCTACAAACCCACAAAAGACATTTCAGTCAGTTTCTTTTTGGCAGCCTATATATTTGTAAACGTGTTTCAGAAAGCCGTTCTGATTTCTGCGTTTTTTGACGTCGCTATGCGCAATGTTACCTCCCCTGCCTGTGAATGTCTCCCCCCCACTACTTGAGAACCACTTTCGCACGTGAGTAGGGCTGTGCTAAAAAATCGATACAGCAATATATCGCAATATTTATTTTCGCGATATACTACATTTTCCAGCTCAAAAATCAATTTTAAAAAAAAAAAACACTTTTTTTTTTTTGTGTGTGAAGATTCTCGTTTTAAACTGAACTACAACTACTAGATGTCGCAGTATGGCTAGTTGCCTAGAATTGACAGCCCCCATTTCTGGTAGAGTGAAATTTGGATGCAACATGACAGACGCAGCTGACAAAATTACTGCAGCTCCTTCCTTAAAAATATAAAGCCGATGTGTTGTATTTCAGCTGTTTATATTTTTACTATGTGGAATACCGCAATATATCGCAATATGTATTGTATCGTGATATAATTGTATCGTGATATGTATCGTATCGTGAGGTCCTTGCCAATACCCAGCCCCACACGTGTTGTTATCGCAAGCATTGTATCCACTAGCTGAATCGAGGTAAACACTGCTCTGCACAAAGCAGCAGCATCTTTAAATCAACCCCCAGATTCAGAGGACAGAAGAGCAGAGTGGATTCATTTTATTTTTGATGGCAAATTCCCGGCTCCAGTCTGCTAAAAGACGTTTGCTCAATCAGTTTGTTCCGAGCAGAATCTGTATTGTAACAGGCCGTCCAGGCGGCTTAACGCGCCCTGCCGAAGTTAGCCGTGGTCGGCCTAACCCTCCAGGGGCTCCCGCCTGTACTACACCACAGCCGATTCATCTGGGTGGCTCTCCACTGCGCACTGCGAGTTTTGTGTTCCACCTTAAATTGGTCGTTCCCGAACCGTTTAGAACAAAATTAAATACCGTTAATAACGTTCCATGTAGGGCTGTGTGATGTGACACAGTAGGCTCTAAAATGTCTAATGATAGCAGATGCTTGCTGTGAGGTACGTATGTGACTGTTAACACGATTAGTTTGTTTGTTGAATGTCTGTAAGAACATAAAGAGACTGGGTGTGGGGTTTTGTCATGTGCTAGTGGAAATGTGTTTCACGTTCATCTGTAGCCCCTTTCCTTGTGCACATCGTTAAAAAAGACGGGATTATTGCATCTTTAATCTGCCCCGCCGTTCTGTGTAAAAGGTACTGTCGACACTGCAAGACGGGGGGGCGGAACCGCTCCGGAACAGAGTGGGAACAGAGTGGAAAACCTGACCAATCGGAGAACTCTGGGCTCAAAAGGAGTGGGGGGCTAAAAGGCACAGGTGCTCAAACAGAGCAATTCATAGAGGGTGAAAAGACACGTACACTATGAGGGGGGAAAAAAAGAAAAATGTGTTTTGAAGCATGCAAATCTATTCTAGTACCACAAAAATGAGCATACAGAGTGAAACAGTGAAAATGAGCATAATATGTCCCCTTTTAATTTTTTATATTGCAGACTAGAACAATGACCCTTGCAAACCCAAGACACATTTCCCAGCGGGTTTTTTGTATTATTTTTTTTTAAATCAATCTGAAGTCGTGATTCTGAAGGAACTCGACAACAGAGCTAGCCGCCTTCTTTCTCTACAACACGTTGGTGCTGTATTGAGCACATATTGAATATGCCTGTTAGAATACCTAAGCCTGAACAGCCTGACACTCATGTTCTATCAATATAAGCTGCTTGTAATAATGCTAGATACCAGGTGTCTGTAGGTGAACATATGACTGACCACTGGAATCCCCCAACAAATTTTGGAACAATTAATGCCCACATGTGCACACAAATCAATTAATTTACATAATCATTGTCATATAATTATTGCAAGGTGAAATTAACCAGACTAACACCCCGTTTTTTGGCCATTGAAAAGAAAAGATTTCACAACGTGGTATGATAGAGGACCAATGTTTTGTTTTTTTCCCCCTAACTTTTGGGGATTTAAACTGATGACACACATTGAACATATATTAGATATAAATGTTTTGCTTAATTTAATGCACGTAAATTTAACCAACAGATGCATTGCAGATTGAGATTATTACTCCACATTTGGAGTAATGCACCTGGTATAAGTCTAGAGAATTTACTAACGGTAGCCCAGCACCAGCGGTTTACATCTGTTTGGATTAGAGTCTTTTGTCAGTATTTGCTAGCAAAACTCCTACCTTGGAGAAGAAAGTGAGGAAAGGCCAGCTCTGCAGAATTGGAGGCCTTTATTCCCTTGTTGGTTTAAGATAAAAGCACACCTGCAAGTTCAGCCACTCGAAGCCGCTATCTTCAGATTATGAGCTAAAAATTGAGAACGCTACAAAAACAAATAAAAGATATATGGTTGGATATAACCAATTCATCAGTAATTATTATGAGCTAAATTTGTTGCTCTTGGTGTGGATCGGGTTTTCGTCCAAGATAGAAACCACATTCACACTTAAATAAACAGTCAAATGGTTTTGGCAGTAGTTTCTCATTGTGTAACATTTGTGAAAATGTAGGAGGATCTGGTTTAGTTTCATTAGGTTTAGTTTCTATATGTAAATATGGTTATCATTTTGACAGATTAAGTTTGAAGTTCAATGTTACTCTGTAATAGCTTTGAATATGTTTTACATTTCTGTGATGCTGTTCCTCCTGTTTTACAAAAATATATATATATTTTTTATTTATATATATAAACTTAAACTTGTCGGGCTCTTATGTGACAACTCTTCCTCTCCCCTCTCTCTAGGGAAATGAGGCCAGTTATCCCCTGGAGATGTGCTCACATTGTAAGTATTGTTTCACGCCTTTCATTTTTCTGTGTTCAATGTTGTTCAGCTGTCGATGGCATATCTCAAGGTCCAAACGTTGACAAGTTCTTCTCCAAAGCACAATATCCATTTGTACACAATGTTAAAGGGGGCCAGGCCAGGCTAGTGCCAAACGAGTACTTAGTTTACCGACCAACCCCTTAGAAATTGCTAGGTATAGGCCCACTTTGTTTAATTATGTTAACACTACACATGGTGAATAGTTTAATTTAAAATGTATCTGGTCATTTAGTTTTAGTGATATATCTACTTCTGTGAGGTCTCTGACACAGTTATAGTACTATGATATTCCTTGAATATGGACTAAGGAATGAGCCATCTATATTATATCCACCCCTTCTTCCTTCCTCCCAGTTAATTAGCTGCGGACCATGGGATGCTTAGCTGCCTATTATTAGGAAATGCTTCTAGCACAAGCGATGCAGATATCTGAGCCGAGTGACAAAAAGAAATCATGCCAAAAGCCTGCATACCATAATAATGCTCCAAAACACCTTGATTGAGTAAACAGCGCTTTAGTTTCAACCTGACGACGATCCGATTGTGGACTGAAACATTGTTTGCTTAGTAAATGTGTTTACTTTTTCGTCTCTTTTGCCAAGGGTCCAATGTGCTGTAATTTTCTAATGAGCTCATGAAGTTGAGGTCCCTCCTGGACCATGTCACCTTATACAGTTCCTTAATTTCAGGAGATCATCTCAAAGTTATGGCAATGAGCTGGTCATGTATTTGTGTTTAGCATGATTTTAGTTTCCAGTATTAAGAGAACTATAGAAGCATCCAGATATGTTTAAATTTAACGTAACTTCATATTGAACAAGCTATGTGTGAGAATAGTCAGAATGTTGCCATGAAAAGCCAAAAGTGCCCATATTGACATTGAATCATTGTTTAAACAATATTAATACAATGAAAAGGTCGTAGGCCAATAAGAAGCACACTCTCACAAATCCCATTAATGGAACGTGCAGTATTTAAAATGTTGCATGGTTGTTCATTGTACGTGCTGTTGCACAGTACTTGCTGAGGGGTTCTGTAGCGTCAGGGAGGATAGGACCTTGGCCTGTCAAACGCTCCAGGTATTTGCACCCAGGATTAGACTACCACGCTCGTGGTAGGTGGGTTGGTCAGCCCACAGGACCCTGCGTTAACTATCCATGGGTATAGACAGCAGATAAACAGGTGTATGACCCTGACCTTCAGTCACCCCCTTACCCACCACCACCTTGTGACTTTCTTAGTTAAAGAAAGATATGGCCTTGCTGTCTATCTCTCTCTCTCACTCACTCAGCATTTCTCTTCCTCAGTCTCACCTCATGCTCCAACAGCAGCTGTTCAGTTCATCAAGTTGTTTGGACAGGCAGCCGTCGGCTCAGGTCATCCAGTGTTCTGCAGCCCGGCCGTTGGCCCCTGCATGAGACCCAAACCAGCCGCCTCTATACCCTATTCACGTGTTTGATGTAGACGCAATCAGATTGTATTCCTCCTATGGGGCTAAACATCCTTTTGTAAAGAGGCCTTCTGAAATAAGGGCATTTCCCCATAGTTAAGAATGAATTTTCAAGAGACCTCTACTCTCGTCGGTGCAGGCTTTTACTGTCACCCAGCCTAGATCTGGCTAAATGTACTGGCCTACTTGTGAGAGCGTATATAATTACTCGCAAAGCCACACACACCTCCACCCATGCTGCACACTTTGCAAAAACACATTCTCTGTGGCAAAGCGTCTCTCGTCCCCCCACATTCATAAACACACACACACACACACAGTGGAGGCCCTGGAACCATTGCCGGGCCTGTCTGCAGCCACCCAAAATAAACGCCGGCTCGTTGGAGTTCCTTGTTGCTAGAGGTTTCCCTGAGGGTGGGGGTTTTCTGGTGATGTCACAGCTATAAATACGCAGCCGGGCCAGTTGGCCTTCTGGTGAGGCCCGGGCAGGAAGGCCGTATGTCAGCAGAACACCTCTCACGCCGACCTGAACCGTCAAAGCAATCAGCCTAATATAGCCAGAGCTGGACCTCTGCACCGGGGTGGGTGCGCGTGTACGTACATGCATTTTGGCTTTTAAGTGCGTCTGTGTGCAGTGGTGTGCTTGTGCAGAATGTGTATAGGGTGGTGTGTGTGTCCAGAAGTGGCCTGGTTTCCCAAGCCACAGGTTTACCTCACATGAGTGACACAGCACCTCCAACCTCCAACTGGTGCCATCAAACGATCCTTTATTCTTCGTGCCTAAATTGCGCTTGCTCCTTTCTGTTTAATTCTGGATCAAGGTAAATACCAACAGTGGTATACTAAAATACATACAAATAACAATACAGCTGATTGTGGTCATAAATTGACAGAACTCTGCAGTGATTTTGTTAAGTAGTATGTTTCGAGCCTGCTGTTGTCCTCCAATCGGTTACTAGACACTGCCCTCATTGACTCAATTAAACGCCATTATGCTAATTATCGCAGTGCCATGTGTCAACCCCAAAGTGTAATTACAGAGCTGTGTATCCAACCCTGTCTTGTTTACCCACCTCACATTGTGCGCGTGTGTGTGTGTGTATTATGCCATATACAGTGGGGCCAAGGCTGTAATTATCGTGAACCTGCCAACTGCATTTTCCCTGAACCCCGCAGTCACCTATACAAGATGGCTGATTTAATGCACTCACATGTCTCTGCTAATGTGGGAAGAGAGCTGTCCAGTGCAGAGGAAACTGAGTGGAACAAATGTATAAATTACATTTCTGTAACATCGGGTCGTAAAATGAACAGAAATTGTGGCTTTGGGATACATTTGCTATCATAACCAGTGCTCACTGTGTGTTGAGGCTGCTAGCAAACTCGCTAGTCTTTCTGTCCATAGGTGGGTTAGCCAGACCACCTATAACCTTGCAGAACAAAGGCAGGGTATAGACGGCTGTCGTATCACTGGCTGATGAGTTTATTGATATAGTGCATGTATTCTATATTCTATAAAATACTATAGTGTCATTTATTTTAATGACAATATTTGTGCATATGTTAGTCACGCACATATGCACTCATTTAATTTGCATATGCGATGCCTTGCTAACATCATGTGAGCATTGTCTGAATGTGCTCCCTTCCTTCCTGAGTATCTGTGTGGGCTACATTGGGGGGCTAGTGGGTTCTAGTTGCCTAGTAACAGAGTGGAGGGTGCATACAGCATTTCTGAACGTGTGTGTGTGTTGTGTTTAATGCGGTGGAGGATATGAGATTATCATAATCATCTCACAGTTACACTGGGTGTCCCTCACAGGCCATTAGCATATCACGATGAGAGGGGTGTGTTTGAGTGGCCCTTTCAGAACTCTGTTTCAGTCGGCTGCTGAAACCTGGATGCTTTGATTGCTAAATAAAATTTGATATCATAGTTCTGTTGCAGCAGAGTTGGTCAAATAAATCTACAGTTTCAGCAGTGATGTTGAAATCAGCTTGTTCTTATTACCCTTCTAATGGTTGTTTACCTCATTCCAGCAAGTCTTCGTAATAACAGGTGTCTTTTCTATGTTTGCTACTTTTCCATACGTCTCTTTAAGGCATCCCATCAACAACAAAGCAATGTTTGCTAAATGTACTTGCAGTCAACCAAGCGGTTGAAACTTGCATTTAGAGTCAAAATGGTAATTTGGCTCAGTTATTATGCATGTACAGTATGGAAGCACTCTGCCCAAAGCAGGAGGTTTTAAAACATGCCTATTTACTAGAATTGCGTAAGATCTTTATCAAGTCTTTACTGGTTATTTGGGAGCCTTTAATTGAGCCTTTAATTGACACCTCCTTCTTGTAAATCTAAAGCCTACTTTTTAGCCTTAAGCAAACTTAGATTTCATCTTAATACAAAATGGGTCGGTCTTGTCCTTCAATCTAAATTGTGTGCCATCTTTCTATGGAGTTTACAAGGCCATGCTGTTGGTTACCACACCCTGACTAAACAGGTTCTCCAGAGGGCTTCTTTGTACACACTGAGAGAGGCTGCGGTCATCCAGCCATGAACAGGAAATGGATGGCTGCTGATATGGAAGTATTTCATGTCGGACTAACCATGTGCACAGCTCTGATAACACACACCTAGTGATCTAGGTAAATGCACACTGTGTGTGTGTGTGTGTGTGTGTGTGTGTTCAGGGGAACACTGATTTATCATGGTCATTTGCTTATACCGATGGTCGGGGGCCGGTGTCTCTGAAATATCCGTAAAATATTCCTCTATTCCTTTGTAGACAAACTTACCATCCACAGCTGTGGTTTATCATACATTGACTACTGTTGATTTTCCACCCTGGAAATGTAGATCTTGATTTCCACCGAGCAAAGGAGAGGGGGCACCAGTTAGTGTCGATTAACCTCGAACCCAAAATCCACATGGAGCCATCTGGAATGAAGTCATTTATTCCTACTTGAAAAGAGGAACTACCCTCACTATTTGCAAAGGTGTGTACTGCTGGGCCACACAGCTGTAGAATAGGTTACACAAAGTGGAAGGCATGGAGTAGACTTCAGGGGATTATGTAAAGCTTCTATATTCCTGTGTTCCTCAGTCATGAGCATTATACAACCTCGTTGCCCACAGGGTCATGGTTATCTGTAGCCCTCTGTTGAGTGTAGCCCTCTCTCCCCACCACGGTACCAACTTCCATTTCTCAGTTCTTTAATATTGTTTTATCCTTTTCAGTTTAACTTACTTTTCAACACATTTATTGTGCCTTAAAGGGACAAGCCATAGTTAAAAATGCATTGTTTGAATTTTAAACTTGAGCGTGTGCCATTCCCACGCCTGAGTGCTCAGTGGCTTGCATTTCTCTCTACTCCTCCTCTACAGATGACCTCTATAGGGGGCCTTTTTGTTTCAAGCAGAAATGGCGAGCTGAGGCAGGAATGTGGGCTTCTGTGTGCTGTGCACTATAATGAATTTAAGTACCTTTTTTAAAAATTACCCTTAAATTCAATAAATCGACTGGGAAATGGTTAGACCTGGATGGAAGTCTTAATACGTCTGTCATCACATTGTGGTCTCCCTCCTTCAGCCCTATGTAAGCTGTAAAGATTAATGGACAAGATGTCTTTAGGAACATGGATTAGAGAAGGCCCAGTAGTAGTGGCCCGTGCGATCACATGACAGCGTGTGAATGAGCTTATATAGTAATTAACAAGTAGGTATCTTATTGCTTCTGGATTAGCTGTTGTCTTTGTGCGGCGCTGCGGCCAGGAAGCCAGTAATGATGGCCTGGGAACGAAGGGCCAAGCTGCCAGTCGGCATAACTAAACAAGCAGACCACAAAGGCTGTAAGTTTGCAGAAATGATACGTCTATCTGTCCTTTTTCTATTGGACGGATTGAAACGGCCTAGCACTTCTTTTAAAATCCATTTCTGGTTCTCTGTTGCTCCGAGACCTTTGCATCTTTTACGGTTGGTTTCTACACTGTCACTCTATGGAAGGCTTAGTACGTAAAATGCACTGTGGGTTTTCACACTGCTTTGTCTCTGTAGCTTAACACTGTTGGCTCAGAGATGCACGAGCCAGAATTGGTGTCCTTGACCAACAGGAAGTGGTGGAGAGCCTGTAATTTATTTGATTTATTACCCCATTTATCAGGTGCTAGTGAGTTTATCTGTATGCAAAAATATCCACTGAGGTGAGTGTGACTTGTTACCTAACTAGTGTTTTGGACCAGAGATGCAGGTGACAGGCCTGCCGTTTGCTTTGATCCAGCAGTTCTATTCACCATGTGCCATACATAGATCTCTTGCCGTTGTTTTCGTTTGTAATTCTAGGCTCTCGGGAATGTTTGTCTGCATACTGTGGCTTTGAGCATCACATTACGTACCATTGGTTTGCTTCTAATGCCGGTGATGATGATGATGTTAATTCAGAAATACTTCCAGTGTTCCTCATTGTATGTTTCTGGATAAGAGCAGTAAGTAACTGCCCAAAAATTTCAAATGTCCTCCTTTTAACCCCCCCCCCCTCTCTCTCTCCCTAGTCGATGCTGATGAGATTAAACGGCTAGGGAAGCGCTTTAAGAAACTCGACCTAGATAATTCTGGCTCGCTCAGCGTTGAGGAGTTCATGTCTCTGCCGGAACTGCAACAGAACCCGCTGGTGCAGCGAGTTATCGACATCTTCGACACAGATGGAAACGGAGAGGTGGACTTCAAAGGTGGGCAGTAACCCGTGGAGTCTAGTCACTGCTCAACGTTCTTGTTCCATTGAGTTGTAAGCACATGGTTGGGCTGTCTTAGCATGGTACAGTTAGGTGCTTATTAAGCCAGATGATTCAAAGTCGAGCTTTGATTTATATTTTTTTTGTAATGTTAACAGAACTTATCTTAGCCTGTAGTCCCACTTCAATTTGATAGGCCCATACTTTAGCTCTAGGCTTAGCAGTTTGTTTTCTGAGGCTCAGGCCTAAAATCAGCAATTTCTATGATTAGCCCAGAAAAGTCATTGCTTATTACGCACCAGAGCGCATTCTAACCTGCTTTAAATGCTAGTGTGAACATTAACTTGGCCCCTGGCTAGTATAGTGTGAAAGCTCCTATATTAACATCACAACTCCATATAGCTCAGATATCAAAACCTTTTTAAATACAAAATACTGTATGTCCATAATTTAGACCTGCATAAAGTATTTCTCAAGTGAATGGCGTATGGGAGAATATTTTAAAACTTGCTTCTTGCTCTCCAGGCTGTGAACCATGCAGCTGTCAAGACATTTAACCAAACATTAGTCACACTGCATCATTAACAAAATATCTTCAGAACCAGAGACTTCTCTCTCCCTCTATCTTTGCTGCAGGAAAACTGTATTTATTTACTTTTTGTCATTTCGGTATGAAATAAAATGTAACCAAATTATATTCATTATATTATAAATTAAAATTCTTTATCTTCAATATATCATATATTGTTTTTAAAACGGGAGCCTTGAATGGTCTGATTTTTAAATGTCACAAAAAAATCAGTTACTGAAGAAGAAAAAATCCATTGCTATAGTAAGATCTATTTGGAGGTTTCAAACGTTCTACATTATATGCATTGCAATTATCATGATGACAAAACGCATTGTGATTCTGTAGTCTTAAAAGGACAGTCCTCGATTTGTGTCCGGAATTACCCTTGTGGTGGAAACCAGCATTACATAAACATGAATTTGGTCTGAAACTCAGTGAGCACATGCCCCTCCTACACCTAGACTGTGCATACTCTAGTGGGTGTTTGTGTTGACTTCATCATAATAGATATTTAGGGATACATAGTGCTTAAAAGTGTTTTGTTTTTGCAGAAATTATCTTTCTCTATTTTTTTTCTAAATAAATCAGGCCAAGCTCAGAAGGGCGTGTGACATCACGCACAATACTTCCTGGTTCTATGGCGGTGAAGATACTTTTGAGGTTTCAGGCATTCAAATATGTTTCAAAATGTTCTGGTGAATCTGCCACTGCATGGAAAAAGGAGACCAAGTGCCATGGTAAAGTTTGGTATACACTAGACGTTTTCATCACTAATCCCATCGTAGCGCTGGTTGAAGATTTGACAGACAGAGCGTCTGTGGCATTATATGCAGCTGAGGAGTGTATAGACAGTGGACAACACTAAGATTAGGACACCACCTCCCTAAAAGAGATGATTTAAATCCTTTCCATTGTGCCCAGACAACAAATCGGTTAGCATTTCCGACAGGAGGGGTAAACGCAGCACTGACTGTTGCTCTCCTCTCCCAGAGTTCATCGAGGGCGTCTCACAGTTCAGCGTCAAGGGGGACAAGGAACAGAAGCTTCGGTGTAAGTAGAGCTGTAAATCTCTAGCCACTTTGACTCCTTAAAGCACATGTGACCCAGAGGTGGCGCTGGCGGGTAACCACCCCACCCACAAAACCAGTGATCTATATAAAACACTTTTATATAGATCACTGCCTCCAGCCCCACCCCCCTCCCCACCTCTGGAAGCACATGTGTCCCCAGCTGGCTTGGGATTGAGTCCCTCCGGAGCTTTCTCTCCTGTGTCTCCCCTTCTGGTTCTGTGTTCCTCTCTCACCTTCCCCTTCTACTGTCTCAACCAGGAAGACGAGCTTTGAGCGACTAAAGTAACAAATATTAAATTACCATTTGGAAAGTTCTGTTGATTGACAGAATATGCACAATGTCGAATGATATTCACGCCCATGCCTGTCTTGTCCCGCCCACCAGTCGCCTTCAGGATCTATGACATGGACAAGGATGGTTACATCTCCAACGGTGAGCTCTTCCAGGTGCTGAAGATGATGGTTGGAAACAACCTGAAGGACACACAGCTGCAGCAGATTGTGGATAAGACTATCATAAACGCAGACAAGGATGGAGACGGCAGAATATCTTTTGAGGAGTTCTGTGCAGTAAGTTAAGCACACAGCCATTGAATCGATCCATTTTAGACAAATAGGGTTAGGTTACAATTAGGCATTATGTGCGCCTGATGGTTAAGGTTAGACATGAAACTGTTGACCCATTTAAGGTTAGGATAAGATATAGATGAAGGTTGGCCTTCCAGGTGAATTACCCAGGAATTTAAGTCCCCTATTCAGTCGGCCAGTCGGAATCTGAGACATATTGACCAATCGGAGGGCACAGCTGCTAAACAGTGGTTGACTTAATGCTGTCAGATGGCTAGATAGGGAGATAGGAAGGTTAATATCCTTTACAAGACCATTAGATGCTGTAAAAACACATTTTAACCCAGAACCTAGCGTCTGGTGTAGATTTAAAGATTGCATTCAAGTCCATCTGTGGCAGGTCATAATATACTTAATACATTAAATGGCAAAAATACGGTGAATCCTCCATACTTTATTTAGATCTTAGGAACTAAATCGCTTTGGATAAAAGCGTCTGCTAAATGACCTCATTGGAATCAATACCACCTGAGACTACCGCATGATCGGAGAGCCAGCCAAAATCACACAATTCATATGCCTTTGTTGAAAGAGTCTAACATGCCAATCATGCATATAAGTCTTATGTAGGCCACTAGTGAACTCCCCTCTCTTCCCTCGAGACATTTCCATAGATGAAAGGCACCAGTTATAACTTTAGCAGACACGAGGCCCATATTTGACAGCTGTATCTCTTGAGTCTTGATCTAAAAAGCCTCTCTTTTTTTTTCAGGAGGGCTCGTGAAATAATAAGATCTTGCTTCTAACAAAGGAACATGTCTCAAATCCTTCAAGGCTCCCACAGAGGGGATTGTGTGACCAGATCTGACTCTGTAAAAGCAGATACTGATTTTAAAAATGGATTTGATCAAAGGGCTTGTTAGTAGTAATGGGTATGAAATGGTGTTTCTGAGATGCTGAAAACAGTCAGCCAAAAGGTGACCAAGGCAAACCATTCACAGGGATCACACTGTGTATCACCGAATAAGTGGGTTTAAACCATTTAAACTACTAGAGTATTCTAGTAGAATCTAGAGGTAAAAAAAGGTGGTTGAGGTTATTGGCTGGAGGGGTGGGAGATATGGCCAAATAACAGAATATGTAATATCACGATTGCGGTATATAGTAATATAAAATTTAAAAAGTAGTATAAAATAACCATCTGGTAATGCCTATTTTTTGTCTAAGCCAGTGAATACTATACCATAAAATATGCACGCAGCTCCACACCTTTACACAAGGACTGCGTGTTGAAACTGCCCAAATCACATAAAACCGGCTACTGATTCAGTGTGACATGTTACAGCAACATCTCCACCTGCCAGACGATCCCTGTACATACAGTATATTGTAGTTCTGTCCCTTTTTTAACACTTCAACCATCCACTTTTTGGAACTCAAAATTGATTAAAAAAAAAAAAGAAAAAGAAAAAAGGTGTCCTTAAAGCTGAATAAGATACCTTTTTTTAAATGGTAAAAATATTACCTTTTATATCTTCTGTGTACTTACAGTAACAAGCACAGCTCTCTGCCTTACCACCATGGACAAAGCTAAATGCTAAAGTGATTTTTACAACTTATAAAACACCCAAAAAAAGACGTTGGTCATGTTATTTTACGCAGCTTTTAATGCATCCTTGTTTTTTTGATAACTCAAAAAGGTATTTTCTTGTGTGTGTGTGTATTCTCTCCTTCTAGGTCGTCGGTGGTCTCGATATACACAAAAAGATGGTCGTGGATGTGTGAGCAGGCCTCTGCTTGCTTGAACCTCGTCCCCCCACCTCAACACTCGCTTTCTCCTCCATCTCTGAAGATCTGCTCAAGACATCTGGCAAATGTAACTTAATGGAAGTCTTCTCTCTCTCGCTCCCCCCCCCCCCCGGGGGGG
>JAODLI010006461.1:0-27902 GCA_027575585.1 Percopsis omiscomaycus | reverse complement strand
TCGGTGGGTTCGGTGAATGCGCATATGAAACTGGTGGGGTTCAGTACATCCAACAAGGTTAAGAACCACTGCATTAGAGCAAGGTGAGTCAGCCATTAAAGTCACCTATAGTGAAGCGTTTCACTTTAAAACTGGACAACTTGGAGGCCTGCATCGCGAACCAGTCAATTATTCATCCAGGTCTTCTGTCTGTGAGATGCAGAGCTATCCTAGCCTATTTTCCGTGTGTACTTTCGCAGGAGCTGTTACTTGTTGCTTGCCATAATATCTCCCAGAACATCCATTATGCATTGGGTTATTCTGCATAGAGTATGCATACAATATGGCACTGTGGCAGTTCATTATGAGAGCCACACTGCAGAGAAGCCTTGGGAAAATTCATTTTTTAATACTTATGCCTTTACTGGTGTATTTAAAAAACGTGGACAACGTGTAAAGCAAGGTCATAACAGAGTAACGCTTGTTGAGATTTGTAACGTCTTTACACAGACTGACAATACACACTCACACTCACGTGCACAATACACAAGCACAGACACAAAAAATACTATGACACACACATGCATAGAAAGTACCCTCCCAATAACACCCATCTCCTAAATACACACACACACACACACAACATATACTCAATGAATATACTGTATGCGCTGACACAGGCACTGAATCATGCACACACACAGATGATAACACCCCCCCCCACATATTGACATTTGAGCATGGTGGTTCAGAGCGTTTACCTTTACTGGCTGACAGCTGACAACACAGCGACCCTCGCCAGCAGATAGCAGCCAACCGGGGGGTCCTCACTGAGGCGAGGAACGTCCACACACTTCGACAAGCCCCCGGACTCCACAATGTGGGTCAGACAGAGCCATGCGGAGAGGCGGCCGGCACCACGGGCCCTGCGAGGGGCTTCAAGACCTTCTGGCGGCAAGGCTGTGCGGAGACGCAGACAATTCCACAGGGGATGCAGAGAGGAGCGAATCCACGCAGCTTCTCACCTCGACCGACGCCGGGGAACAACAAGTCATGAGCTTTTTGCTACACAAACGGATCCCCCCCCCCCCCGCCGCCCCGGTGAACACGGAACCATCAGCTGCCTCAAGAGATAGAGAGAGAGAGAGAGAGGCACACAAACACAGTCTGTGTGTCTCTACTTCACTGCTTTCCTGCTCTATTTCTGTCTTTCCTGCTGATGCTCACTCATACTTCCACTCCACTGGTCTCCCTCTCTCTCTCTCTCGCTCCCTCTCTCTCTCTAATTCTCAGCCTGTGCCCAGAGGAGGCTGAACATGTGTTCAGGGTGGGGGTTGGGGGACGGCTGACTTCATAGGTGGCACGATTGCTTGCTTACTGGCTTTGTGCGGACGCCGCGGGCTTCCTCCGCCATCGGGGCACGGGCTTGACGAGACGCCGAGACCCCTGCATCGATGGCAGCGGCTGTCTTGGTCTTTTTTTCCCCCGGCGAGCTTGCTGCGAGAGGCAGGGGGGGGGAAATGGGGTAGAGGTAACGCCTGCGATACTCCTGCTGTTTGTGCTGCGATGACGCGAAATATGATAAAAAATCACCGTCAGCTAAAATAGCCTGCCTGCACCGGTGGGGGGTGGGGGGTGCTCGCACTGTTCCTCCATGAATGCTTAAAGGTACACTCCTCAATTGTGTTACAGCACCCCAGCTCAGCTGTTTGTGTTTGAAACCCGTAGGGGGGGGGAATTTGGCCATAGGGGGAGGGGTAGAGAATGGTGTGCACCTGTAGGTGTTGTGGGGGGAGATGAGTAGAGAGGAATGCAAGCCACTCAGCATGCAGGGGAAACGCAGGTTGTTGTTTGGGTTTCAAACCCAAACAACAACCTTTTTGTAACGCAGGTTTCAACCACAAAGGTTATTCCAGGCACAAATGGAGGAGTGCGCCTTTAACACAGAGGGGTGACTCGATGATGCGTTTCTCTACGCTGTTGGACGGGAGCACAACGAGAGAGGGGGAAACGGCAGAGAGGAAGGGGTGGGAGAAGAAAAGAAAGGAGGGGGGCTGAAGATAAGCACAGTGGAGAGGAAGAAAGGCAAAAGAGAGAATGCGCCTGTGTGTGTGTGTGTGCGTGTTGGGGGGATTTTGAGTATTTATAGTAGGTTGAGATGCTGATGTGAAAAGAGAAAAAACATGCCTGCAATCACGTGGTTCCTCGGCTCAGATGAAACACTGGTCACAGTCCCATCTGACAGTCTAGCAGCTAAACTGCTAGTGTCGACGTAAACGACACAACGTAAAAATAAATGCTTCCGGAAGAAAGAACTTTTAGTAGATTTTATCGGCCGTCATTTGATAGGATAAGTGACTGTTAACAATCACATTCCAAAAATTCCTGGATGGTGTCAGGAAATCAAGGAAATGATGGCCTTGTGATAACCATTAATGCCATTTAAACTGACTCACTGGACCAGCGGGGTTAATGGGGAGGAGTTTTATGGGAAATGTGATGTGAATAGATGATAATTGTCCTTTCTTGTGTCGTTGCGGTTTTAACTGGGGTCCGGCCAGGCTTTGGGACTGCAGATAAATATTAAAAACTTTGCTGAAAATGTGCTTGCAAAATTCAAAATGAGTTGTTGTGTGTTGGGACCAGGGCACCCCTGGGCTTATGCTTTGACCTAGATTAGATCCTGACGCGATGTGTGCCTGCAGATGCTTCGGAGTGAGACTATACGTAAGAGGATGACAGAGAGAGTAACGGTGCGGGCGTGTGTGTGTGCGCGCGTGTGCGTGTGTGTGTTCTGCATGGGCACGGCTGCGTTGGCTGCGTGACTAAACAGCTTGAACTGGTTCAAACACAAAGAGAGCAAATCTTAAGTGGCATAAACACTCTAATGAAACCCAAATGACCAAATGCCACAAAGCCTACAGTAAAGCCCTACAAGATCCCACAACGTGCTGAATTGACAGCGGCTAACTCCTAACAGCTAAAAATTAACCAGAATTTAGGTTTGGGGGAATTTTAACATATTAGGCCTATATAATATATAATTTTTAGGGATTTTGCACCACACTCTGACCCCTCAATTATGCTACAGTGATACTGTACTAAATATCATCTCACATTTTAAAGATTTCCATTCTAGAGACATTATAATAGCTTTCCAATCCGTCCTTTCTATATGAATGCGTTCCTTTGCATTATTCCAAGGAATCATCTTGCTCCAGTTCCACTGGCCTCTGGCGAAATTCTCCTCGAGTCACCAAGTGGTTAATACCATGCGTCACAACTCAAGAACACAATGCATGGACACTACTATAACACAAGGTCACACTGCTGTACAAATTCAATAAAGACACTTTTCACTGACCATGCAAACAGTAAAGTATTGGAGGCTTGTATGACAATGGACATTATGGCATAATATAAACTTGGATATAAATATGTTTATTGTGCTTTTATTAGGCTTTTAAGTGCATTACTTTAAAGTAGACAAACAGAAGTAAAAGTAGGAAATCAAAAATGTTCTCGAATTTTTGTTAATCCGGCGTTGTTAACATTATTAACGGATGCTCGTTTTTTTATATTGCCTAGGAAGACATGACATCTCATTGTAAGTTATGTCAATATGTAATTGAAATGTATACATAATTAAATAATAATAAGTTTAAACGACTTGTATTTTTGGTGCCGACTAGTGAGGGTAGCAACGTGTAATTGGCTAGTCGACTAATTGCGCACAACCCTAATTTAAAGGTATACTCCTTCATTGTACTACAGCACTCCTACAACCCAAAATGTCTGCCCTAAGTCACTGATAGTTGGAACTGTGGGCAGCTGAGGGGAGCGGGACAGAAAACAGTGAGAGTATATGAGCACTGTAAGGTGAGGAGTAGAGAGGAGTGCCTAGGTGTTGGACTCCCAGCCGTAAGGTCATGGGTTCAAGCCCCAGAGTCAGCTTACCTGTAAGCATCCTTGAGCAAGATGCCTACCTGCTCCATGTAATAGCACCATGTAATTGTAAGTCACTTTGGATAAAAGCATCTGCTAAATGCTGTAACTGTAACCACGTTTCAAAGCTTCCCTCCCAAAGCCAGGAGGAGACCCAGTTTATAATGATACAACCATACTTATAGATCAGTGGTTCTCAAACTTTTGGGCTTCTGTACCCCGTCTTCATTGTCTATTTAAAGGCCCAAATAGATGTCCCCTATTATTCTTACAAAATTGTCAAGTACCCGCTGTAGTATCTCAAAGTACCCCTAGGGGCACTAGCACCCCCATTTGAGAACTACCGTTTTATAGATGGCAAAGATGGCAAACACTAGCCGTGGACATGCGGACATGAGGCTCTGCTTCAGACTGTGTTTCTCCCACACAACTGTGGACAGTCATGCTCGGGGGTGGGCGTTTATGGGAACACATCAGTGCACACAAGCTATTTTCTCCAAACAGGAAGTGACACGACACACAATACACATCGTCTCGAATTCCAATCTGCCAGGCAATTCGATATTTTGGGAGTCTGGCACAATTTCACCCATCCCAGACAGATCTTACTATCCACATTTATCAGAATTTAAAGGGGCACTCGTCGATCTTTGTCTGGAATTAGCTGTGTGGCGGAAAGCAGCAGTGTAACAAAAACATAATTTAGGTTTGAAACTTGAATATTTAGTGGCTCACATTCCTATCCACCCCATACAGCGTTTATAGGCTCACACTGTTCTCTTCCCTTCTCCCTACATCTGTCCATACTTTAGTACGCAGTTGTGTTTTAAACCTTAACAGTACGCCGGGGCTGAGATGTGCAGATTTGGGGGCAATATAACACCATCGAGGAATGTACCCCAAGATTGATACAATTCTTTATTAAATCTAATATATAGAATTCATATAGGTTATTACACATTTTGAGTCACATGTAAGCATATCTCATTTATATAAGAGATTCCATTTTAGGCTAGCTGTTGCATAATCATGTTCAAATTAAACACTTCTGTTACAAACCACAGCTGCTGATCCCATGTGATGTTCTGCCTCCCTGCTGACGCTGTGACAGTTTCAACTAAAAATGTCACTGAAGATGACCCAGCCTTGTAATCAAGGATAAAGGTTTTTCATGATCAATCTGACATGAAATCTAGTTGTATTCTAGAGGTTTGCAGGAAATACATACAAGTTATTTTCAACAGCAATTAAGGTTAATCCAACATGGATTAAAAACAGTGAAATCACAAGTGCAATCTGATCACCTCTGTATGCTCCTAATAATAAAAGGGCACATTATAAACACAGAGATTAACTTTTTCATGATTATTAACATTTATTAACATTATTTTTACCGTTATGTTCAATCGGAATTGGTTTTTCCTACGCCTGTGTACGACGTACAGTGGTGGGCACACAGGAAGTAATGAAACAGTAAAATGCTGTGGAACAGCTGTGTGCCGTTGTATCTTGTGACCAGCATTGCCGTCGATTGCCCAAGTTACCCCACACATCTTTAATACCCATGTTACATGTGCATCCTTCTCATGTCTCTCCAGAACTCGGCGACGCCTTGAGCCAGCGCTCTCTCCCCCAGGCTCCGGCACTCCACAGGAGTAAACCCCACCAGAGCAGTGCCCATGGTGCCCACCCCCAACGGCCCCGCCAGCGCCGCCACCCTGGCCGTGATCAGAGAGGCGGGAGCGTGGCAGTACGTTTGCCCGTCGATGCTGAAAGACGGCCACGGCCCGCCTGCCGCCATCTGGCTGGGCGGGCTTCTCTTCACGCTCTCCACGTTACAGGCGATCTCCACGGTGCCCTCGTGCGGCAGTGCCAACACCTGAACCCCCGGCAGGCCCCCCGGCGCTGACTCGCGGATGGCTGCGGCGATGCCGCGGCCCACGGCGATGTCCGCGGTATCGATGGTGATGTTACAGTTTGTCACGTACGGACTGGCCCCCACGCCTGTCAAGAGACATGGGCAGTGGGATGTAAAGGGGACATATGATGCCTTCATTAAAGGGGACATATGCTGTCTTCATTAAAGGGGACATATGCTGCCTTCAAATGGAACTGGTGATTACGACATGGGAAGTTGTGCACACGAAATGCTTTGTGGTACGTCGTGTGGTAAGTTGTAAGCACACCACTGCTACGCAACGGCAACATGGACGCCAAAGGCATACTGAAAAGACGAGTCCGTTCAACATTTACCTCAGACATAAAATTACGAAGAAAATCTCTGTACGACTAAAATTCTAATATATTAACTTACCATGCACCGAAAAATTACCTTCCACGGCCTCCACCATTTCTGAAACCGTCAGCAAACACGTTACAACTGGTGAATTCTGAGCTGTGAGAAAATGTCCACCTACGAGGTCGTGAATACCACAAGGGTTCATGTGGACTCGTGAACACGACCCCATTTTACTTTGACTCTCTGAAGTCGGACTTTTCCACCTCTGGTAGGCAGGTATACTTTCTTCCTGTCTAGCATGTAAACTCTGCTTTAGGGTATTATTATATATGTTTAGGTCAAAACCTACTGACTGTCTTAATCTTTATACCATGATATAGGGTCTATTGTGTACGGATAAAGAACAAGCCGGTGTGTTCTTCCACGGCACTGCAGTCCCAGTTTAAGTCCATGACCTAATGCCTGCTACTGCTACTATACCTTCACCCCACAGGGATTAATAAAGTGTCATTTTAACCTTAATGTGACAGTGTAACTGAGTCGGATTAGCTCACCTGTGAGGCCGTATCGCTTCTGTGGCTGCGGCCCCACGTCGGGCCGGATGGCCTGCAGGTCCGCCGTCTTCTTAAACCAGCCCATCTCTTTCCTCCTCTGGGCCAAGCCGCGCCGTAGGGGCGTGTCCGCCCAGCCGAACAGGAAGACACTGGAGCCCTCGACCCGCTCCGTCAGCCCGACAGCCACAGCTGCTCACACGCAGGCCAAACAACAGGAAGTTAGAGGAGGTAAGGAGTATGCACGGAACGCGAGGTTTGCGCCATCGAAAGAGCACTGTAGACGCAATCAAGTTTGTATGTGTCTGTGTGTATCAATTACCCCGTTACCTCATGTTCACGTCCGATTTATTATTTTGGGTAAAAAATGACCAGTACAAAGTTTAATTATATTTGTGTTTTCTGACAAGCTACTTTTTTAAATTAAATAAACGATTGCCAGTAGAACTTTTTATGTATTAACATTACCAGGTAAGCATTTATAAATTAAACTATAAGATAAAAGTGTTAAGGTTTGTCTTATTTTATTTTATTGTTTATTTTTGCAGGGACAGCGCACCAGAGTTAGCTAGCAGCTAATTTACATCTGGAAGGTAAATATAAAAACAACCACAGAACAGCAAATACACTACATAAGACAGACTACATAAAAGTACATCAATGTGAGATAGATAAAATCAGTATGATAAATACAATAAATACAAGGCAATCATTGGTGGTGACACATTTGTGCTGACTTAAGCCAAAGCTTGAGGCTGGCTTTAGACACTGGCTTTAGACAAAGCTTCCAGAGTTTCTAATGTTTGTGGGTATGGAATTCCACTTCCCCACTACTTTCACAGAGAAAGCAGATTGACCAAATTTCTGATTCCATCAAGTGTTACCTTAATGTATTTTTAGTTAACTTGGCCAGATTCTACCAGTATATATGCATGCGTCCTTATGTAAACATGCTAATGAGCCATGGTCGGTACAGTTCAGTGGCATTGCACTTTTTATTTATTTATCTAGTTCTCTTATAATATGCTTTTTGTTGTTGTTTAGGGTTGTACAATATACTGTACTGTATATACTACACTCTCATACCTCGAGCCTCATGTGCACATTGGTCCGCTGTCACGTCCTCTCCCAGAGGGTAGATGGGTATGAGGTCCACAGCACCCATGCACGGATGGACCCCATTGTGGGAACGCATGTCAATCAAAGCACAGGCCTTCTCACACGCAGACAGGACCGAGTCTCCTGGAAGAAATCAAACCACAACATCTCTCTGTTTTTTGTACCAGGCTGTCAACATGTTTATTTCTGCTGTAAAGTTGGACGTTTTAACATAGGGATTAACTTTAATTTTGGGGATTAACTCGCTTTTGGAGCAAGTCTCAAGTGGACATTAGAGGAACTGCAGATTTGGGCACTTCCGCGTTAGATTCCTTTTTGAGCACCGGAGGTTGTCGCTTGGCAAGAATCCATCTTGCCATGCTTGAAGTTCATGAGGAACTACTGGCTGCTACGGGCGTGGTTTAGGAGTGACGCTAGCCCGTGATAGACAGATGGTTCATCCAATCACCTGCCAAGTATTTTTTGAAAGTGCCTGCCCTTTTTTAAACGGTTTCCAAGGGAGTCTTCCCAGACGGTTCTGTGTAACAAACCATCTGACGCGTCAGGTCACTATTTCGTACCAACTTTTGGGCCGGGACCCACAGTTGAGAAACACTGATGTATACAGTATGAGCCTGTTCTTTAACCTATAAAGTAAACAAGATTATCCCCCCTCTATAAATAATACATAAATAATACAATAAGTATCACAAAGAGTGATTCGGGGCTTACTGATAGAGTCAATTGTAGCAACAATAGTGATGACAGAGCGGTTGTAGTCATAGTCGTTGAAGATGTTCAGCACCGTTACCGTCTCTCTCCTCGCACCTGACATGAGATGAGGAAAACATGATTAAATGCACAGGAAACAAATCAGCTCCTCTCACCAGTTAGACCGTTTCTCAGGGCTTGCTGGTTTAGCTGAAACTGGCATGACGGGAACACTGACTTATTGCTTACGATTGGTTCTTTTTGCCAGGCGTAACGCCACCCAGCCTTTTCCCAAGAAAAAAACTTATGAGCTATCTTTAGAGATGTGCATTCACTCAAATAATCTTTGGCCTACATTTCAGACTTGCCTCCATTTTCATACAAGGCTGCCTTGGCCACTGTCTCCACCAGCTCTTTTCTGCGAGCCTCTGACACGTTCAGGAGGCAAGCCACTAACCGACGACCCACCATGGCGCTGGAAGACATCTCTCTGCAACACAGCAAACAATTATTGTTTTACCGTTCGGAAGTGTGTCCAGAAAACACTGATTTTACAATACTCAGTGGCGGCGCCTTGACCCCCCATTTGATCCCCCACCCCCTTCCTGATTAAAATATATATATCCAGGATAAAGATTTGAAAATGTTTGTCTTCAAACTACGCAGAAGAATAATAATTAATAATTTATTCGACATGCAAAAAAATATAAACATAAGAATCACTGCGACGCCCCATGAACGTCGCTGCGCCTTGAGTCATTTCGTTCAAGGCGCTGCCGCGAGTTCGCTAGAGCTGCTACGCAATACAGTTAGCTAGAAGATAAAGATGGATCGCTTTTTCATACCTAAAAAAAAATTTGGTTTTCATGAGACCCCCCTTATAATGACCAGGACCCCTCATTGCCCCCCCAATCAAAATTTTCTGGAGCCACCGCTGACAATACTCTGTAACTAATAATTGATGGAGAGGTAAGTTAGAGTACGAGAAAGGGGACAGATGGGATATAGCATATTTTCATCCTTATCACCTTATGCACAAAAAATGTGGATGAAAATCTCTTCACTGATGAACAGACTAAATTGTGATGCCATGGACACCTTAGGATCCATAACCCCTTCGCAAGACTTAAAGGCTGCGTTCAGGACGGTGTAACGTTAAGCCTACTAAACGTTCAATGAAAGTAAACGGAAGTGGACTGAACGCCAGGTTACAAAACATGGAGGAGTTGGGCTGTGGGTTGAACAACGTTCACATGGCTAACAACCTTTATTTATACAGTCTATGCTAACAACAAGAAAGCAATCGTTTGTGTTTTAGTTGTTGTGTTACAGCTATACATATGCACAAGATGATGGTAGATACAACCACCTCTGCCGGTGCTGTACGCCACTGAACCTGTTCGTCCAATTGCTAGGAAGGATAACGTTATGCCCACAATGGTTGTGTCACCATATTCCAATTTTAAATGTTGTGCATTTCATTTCAGAATGAGACGACATACCTTCAAGGTGAAAGAAGCTGGTAATGAACGCTGAACGCGACATTTGCTTCAGTTAAATTAAATTCTATGGTGTGACTATGGTTGGAAACTATGAAACTAAACTAAAACTGCAAAGACGTTGGCTACTGCACATGTCATACGTGCGTTATTTAGGAAGAATACAAGTACAAGAGTACACTCACTGTATCTTGTGTGTTTACCCGCCACGCGACTGAAAGTTACATATGTTTCACGGATCGAATGGGTTTAATACACAAAGATTTACTACCATTACAATTTGAGATCTGTGAAACTTATGACCAAGCAAGAGCAGCTAAAACAGACATGCGCGGAGGGTGTCAAACCTATCACGTTGACAGCTTTCCAATATTACCGACTAGACAGCGCCCCCTTGTGTACAGATACACCATGTACGCGGATATTAACACTGCTAATATTTTGAGTTTCTAGACAAATTGAGCAATTCGGGAGAGAAGTATCAGGTCACAACTTCATATAATGGTAGACGTATATCATGCTAAGGACATTCTAAGGACATGCTAATGAATTCTAGTGATGCTGTGCTGCTAGCAGAACCTGCTAGCTGGCTGAATAGCTTAGCAACTAATATCGATGTTAGCAGCAACGGTAGCAACGCAACTGTAGCGTCAATTTAGAAAATTAAACTGAATTTATTTAGTGTCGATGATCTCTCTCCAGCGGCTTGCACTGGGCTTTTCTGTATTAACTGCATCTAAAGTGATGAGCTTCATGACAGGAACGACAGCCACTCCTCCACTGGGGCTGTGTTCGTCAGGATCGCAGGATTTGCGCCCAGGAAGCCTGCAGCGGCTACAGCGGCTGGTCGCAGTGCCTGGTTCCGATTCAGGCCGGGTGAATGACCTGCTGCTTCTCCGGCCTGCAGAGCCGGATCAGGACCAAAGCAAGGATGCGCATGTTGTGTTTTTCCACGGGGACATTCAGGTGGGTGGGCTGCAGGTCCTGGATATATTCATAGTCTCACGTCAGAAGTAAGGCACTCACTGTACAGTACCAGCCAGTCACTCACATTAACATAGGAATACCGCCACTGGTAAAGTAACGTTATATAGTGGATTTGGGTTATTAAGGCCCGTTTACAAACAATTAGTGCATACACCTGCTGTATACAATAATAATAATAATAATTTTACAATTAGGTAATTTAGCAGACGCTTGTTTTGAGTGGTATTACAGTGATAGTATTTTCCATGATAGGTGAAATGTTATAAAGCAGCTATTCATTTTAACTCCACAGTCCAGTGACTCCATGTTGTATCCATGGTGTCAATATATTATTGTGGAACATATTTTCCAATTGCAACTTTATATACAGTAGCGTTGTGGCCACTAAGCTATAGCTCGTGACAGCTCACATGAATAGACTAGACACTAGCCACATGAATCACTTGTCCGAGTCTCTGCTCTGTAACAAGACAGGGTCCTGTCTTTGGATACAGGGTGTCTTAAGTGGGAGTCCATAAAAATCGTTCTATGTGGGAAATATTGCAATCAAACACATTAAAGTAAAGCATTAGGCTAGACTTTTAATTAACATTTTCAATAATATCACAAATATATCAATGACATTTTCCATGACCCAGAATGACCGTAATTACAGTAGGCTACACTATAGACGTAAATTAATTAGTATGGTATAGCTTTAAGAAAGTTGTCAAATAAAAACCCTTACTCATACACTTGCCTTAGCTTTGCCTAAATACACAGGAAAAGCAGCACATCTGCATACTAACCAGTCCAACTTGGTACCCCTACTCTCTAAATCCAAAAAAACAGCCTTGTTACTACGAGGGAAGATTTAATTTTCGCAACAAAGAGGCTTTCCAAGGAATTGTTGATATTCTCACGGTGCGGTAACATTTCCCAGAGGATGTTGGCATTTGCTGGATGCTGTCATGTGGATGTTTCCGTGCTTAACGAATGAGGGCATTCGGTTCAACGAGGGCCCAGTTTGAGGGAGCTACTGATGATGGAACGAATTAAGTAGGTCACCCCTCTGAGAACAATGAAAGTTCTGGTATTTTTAGACGCTTTTGGACTTTCTCTGATTATCTTGAACAGATCGAGGGCAAGTCTTTTGTTTTGAGACTCGCGTAGTAATGGCTTAATTTAGCAGAACTTTAATGGCTTTTGAAGTTGCCCCCATTTTCAGTTTAATGAAGTGGGTGTCCTTCACTTGCTTCATTAGGACAATAACGTCACTCCCCCAGTGGATTCAATGTGTTAAAGTAATCAAGTTGTTGATTATGGAAAAATATGTTAATGCTTTTGTCCCCCTGCAAATGACCATTACTCTTGCTTTTTAAAGCGTATTTATACTATTCTATGATATGTGTCTGGATTGGGGAAAATATGGAAAGTCCTCCTCTCCCCCTCTTTCTCCATCATGTAGAACTTTATGGAGGAGATGTATCTGCAGCCTGAAGGATCCCAGTGGCTGTCTTGGAGTCTGGAGCAGGTCGCTCTCGCCTTGGGTCGCCGGTTTCCCGACCATCATGTGTGGGTTGTCCGAGCCTCCCGCATGTACCTCCACAAGTTCTGCTGCTACCAGAACTTTGTGGAGAGCAACCTGTTTGGAGCCCCGGAGCACTCGTCTGACTTTGGCGCCATTCGCCACCTCAGGTCGTTTGCAAATTTGCCATGTAGCTACAGTAAATGTACATTATATGTAGGTGAATGTGTATAGATGCTGCTAAGATGGTTCCTGGTGTATATTGAACATTTTTGGTGGAAGGTATTCAGTATAGAATTTAAATGGTTCAAAAGTAATTCTGGAGGTTCACATTCACCTACTTAAAAAAAAAAAAAACATTGCTCATCAGACAAAAACAAACATGCTCATGAAAGAAATGCATTTCTCTTTTTTAAGTAATTATTTTGCAAAGCTACAATTACAATCAGGTCATTTGGCAGATGTTTTTATCCAAAGCGACTTACAATTGCAGGTAGGGGTTAGGCATCTTGCTCAAGGACGCTTACAGGTAGGCCTAATCTGGGGCTCGAACCCACGATCTTTCGGCTGGGAGTCCAACATCTAGATCACTAGACTATCCTGCCCCTTCAATACATAACATTTTATAATAGTTATGTATTGAACTATTTATGTATTTAATAGTCTTTCAATAATATCAAACTTAATTTAAAGGGATAGTGTGCAAGAGCTGGTATCCTTACACAAAATATATTAAAACCTCAGGTTTTGGGCAGTGATGGCAGTTATGCCACCTCAGCAGAATTAGTGTTTTGTCTCTAATTGCAGTGAAATCTTTTGTTTAGGAGATATTATTTTAAGGGAGAACCATATTGTTGTAACTGGAATAAATTATGAGGCAGTTAGAACAATAAAATGGAAATACATCTTCACACCAAATTCATTGTCTTCCCCACTTACCGCCGAAGGTGACGCTGTCTGATAGAATCCACCATTTCCTTTTATCAGGTGCAGTCATAAAATACAGTCTTGCGTACAGTAGTACGTTACTAGTCCATGAAGGCCTTCAGCCTCCACATAAGATCACATTACTCAGGACAATGTCTACATCTAGATAGAATCCACTATTAAGTCTTTATATTATATGTGATTACAGGTCCCTGCTGGGCAACGGCATGCAGCGAGCCAACCTGTCCCACCCCATTCCACCAGCAGGGAGCGACACTATCCCCTCAGGGTTTACACTCACACTGGTGGGCTTCAGTAAAGGCTGCGTGGTTCTGAACCAGATAGTGTACGAGCTGGCAGGAGCCCGGGCGGACCCGGAGCTGTCAGCCTTCGTGGACCGGATTGCAGACCTGTATTGGCTGGACGGAGGACATCCGGGTGGCAGCGAGACCTGGGTGACCGACAAGCAGGTGCTGAGAGAGCTGGCCTCCAGCGGTGTGGGGATCCACACCCACGTGACGCCGTACGAGGTGTGCGACCCCATGCGCTCCTGGGTGGGCCGTGAACACAGACACTTTGTCAAGACGCTGGAGGAGTTAGGCGCCCGTGTAACCAAGAAGCTGCACTTTGAAGACGAACCCCCATCTATCACCAACCACTTCCGCGTCATCCAGGAGTTCTGAGCTGCACTGGGGATTTAGGACGTAGCACGCAGTCGAAATCCTGTTGAATGATTGCATTCAGGCCTGCCTATGCTATAGGGATGAAATTACATGTAATGTCTTAATTTTCATGAGCTAAATGCACTTGTACACATGGCAAATTTAAAACATTCAGCGATTTCCTTTGAATATGCTGCAGCCTAAGTTTATCATTTTTATATTGATTTCTGACTTGTGCTTTGTGTTTTTTGTAGAGCTATTTATCATCAGAATACAATAGCTCTACAATTTAATGTGGGAATGTGGGATTTAATTATTGTATGTGTATAGTTATTGTGTGTGTATATAGTGTACGTAATGTATTCCAATGTTAAGCCATATATTTTAATTAAGTTTACATAAGTAGCGTTGGTGAAAGCAAAGTGGTTAATTATGTTTTTGTTTGGACAGTATTGAATGTTTGAGTCCCCAGCCAGCTAAAATGAATCTATCCTAATTGAACTTTCCAATGGCTGCGTGCTTGACACTACTCCAGCCAACTCTTAACATTGTCACAGTGCCACATTGAATTTCAGTGAGCATGTATGTTTAGTATGACCCATTCTACTGCAAATGTTTGTCTAAGGAGATGCATGGCTGTATGGTGGATTTTATGCTCTGATTAGTAATGGACGTGGCTGAAATAGCCAAACCCGTGGTTTCCACATACAAAGTGCATCTCTGATGTGACTGATTTTCTAATTGGCGATAAATTTGCCGTTCCACATATGCAAAGAATGTGATAAAACAAGCATGTATACATACACACACATATACTATCTCTAATGTAATTGAACTGAATGTACATACTTTATTCCATTCCACTGATGTCATTCACTGTTATGCGGTTCCTTGCACATTGTATTTAATCTTACAGTGAGTCTGCAAAGATCACTGCATACAGCAGGTGGCAGCGTCGTTACAGAAAAATCAAGACAAAACACTGCATGGACATGGAGAACAAAAATCACAAAACATTAAGGATTTTCTACAATCTTTAATCTTTTCGGTCTGCATTGCAATGCCTAAATATTAGCCTGTGGTCTATAAGAATATAGAAATAGGTAGATATCTCTTTTTTTTTTTAAGTAAATCATTTCAAAAATTCAAGCAAACATTTAAAAAAAAAACTAAAATTGCAAAATAAACATTTCTATAAGTTATTTGCTTGTGCTTGTTTGCATTTGACTGAGATTTATCCTTCAGTAATACTCTGGACAAGCTGGACAGGAAAGTACGGTGAACTCGTGCGACAGTCCCGGGTGTTGAGGATGATGCCACTGCTGGTCCAGACAAAACCAGTGGCAGCTGAACAAACACTTAATCAGGTCAACAACACATAAAAAAAAACAAACATCAAGTCAAGTGATGTTTACTGGCCAGCTACTGCCAACCACTTTGTCCAACTAGGATTTAAGCATGTTGTCTTCATGCGACATAAGATGGTAGGACAGTTACAGCCCTGCAACTGTAATTCATCTTTATACGTAATTCTCCTCAACATCAACATATAGTATAATTCCATTTTCTGGGTTGAAGCCAGATAATTTACTTGTTTTGGATATCGTTTCAAAAATGTAAAAATGAAGTGTTCCTTTGATTCGTTTGAAGAAGCACTTATTTTATTAAAATTCTTAGAACAAGTTGAAGTGCTTGAAAGCCAGTAAAACAACCCTGCTGTTACCCCCACACACAAAAAATATTGAACTCATTTAGATGGTTGTGAAGACGGACATTTTTTGCAGCGCAGTGCTCCAGTTTCTGGATGACAGCATAAAGATGAGCTCATGGCTAGAAACAAAAGCCACTGTACCAGCGGGTGACAGCACTACTAACCTGTTACAAACACACACATTGTGGTCTTATTTGGTTTGGCACTCTGAACAAAAGGGAATGTTTCAATAGAAACTTTAAAATACCAGCTTTTAAAAGTCCAAACGCTGTAAATCAATGAGAAGTTGACACCTGAATTCCTCGCCCATCTTCAGCGTAATGTTAAAAATCACCACTTTATGTTTCACAGTATACAACTGATTTTCCCCATTGCGAGCACCCCTCTCTGTTCTATTCAAAACTTTCACAAATTCCTCCCCAACAGCTTCCACAATACTCACCTTCCAATCATAATTCTTTCATCAATATCAAGAGTCTCCACTCTGAACCATTCATTAACGTACATGACACATACTTTGACTTAAAACATCCGAGCAATCTTCAAAATCCATCTCATTTTACTTTCCAGTACCAACTATTGAACCAACTATTACCTTTACCACGCACACTCACTGGAGCTCAACATGGGTTTATTTTAACTATAATACTCTATCTTTATAATCCTTCGCAACTCCCAATAAAATGTAAAAAAAAAAGAAGACACGAGCACACAATAACATCAAAATATTAACAACCTCATCATGACCCCACAACATAAATAATAGACCGTAAAGAGTTTTTTAGTAGAAAACAAAAGAGCCGTATGGAGAGGCACAGAGACCAGCCCGACAGTCTGCCCTGAGATGAAACCAGAGGAATCCATTGGAAACATGGACGGACACACAGCCCATTGTGCTCATGGTACCACGCTTCACCAGGACTTGGTCTAGAATGGGGAACATAGCTTAAAGGCACCCAGGCCATAGAGAAAGTATAACATAGCATTTAATGCTGATCAAATTAAAACGAGTCAGATGACCGTTGGCAAACAAGTTCCAGTTTGTCTCCCAGCGATGTAGAGATGGAGGGAATTTAGATAAAGGCTTCCCATGTCTGTATAATACCTGGGTGCTTATAAGTTGAGTGATTATTAACCGCGTTATAATACTTCTACTTAAAAGAGGCTGTGAGCTTTATGAGGAAGCACATTTGAGTAAGTATGGGTGTGTCACGTCACTGCCTGGATGAGTCATTTATTAGGAGCCGTTACAGTTTCAAATGTCTTTCTATGGGAATGTCACAGACACCAGCATGACACTTGCTGAATGTCACTATATTTTCATACATAGCATAAATACATTTGCCTCTGTTCAGAGGCTTCCTAAATAATCTTGGTGAAAATAATTTTAAGTAGATATATTTAGTAGTTATTTGCTTACAAAGTTACGAATTAAAGAGTCCTCTCTGGAATGGGGCTACGTGGAGGTTTGACGATTGGCCATGAGCATGTTCTACTTATTAAACATAGTTTGTAAGCCTCTAGGGGTTTACTGGGTTTCTGGTATGCGTGAGCGCAAGAAAAAGGCACCAGCATTAAGAGGAATGTGAAATGGTTGCGTGTAACCATGTGGAACTGTGTGGCCTACAGCTGGCTTTTCATGAAGAGGAAGTAGATCACTAATCGAACGGCAAGGCGATGTAAAAGGAAGCAAGAAATTAGGTTATGACCCATAGCCTGTGGCATGAAAAAACACATGGCCATAGTAGACATATAAATACACTATCCTATTGATTTTTAAAAAAAAAAAAAAAAAAAAAAAAACATTTAGGGAAGGAAAATAAAATAAAATTTAAAATATATATATATATATATCAAAGCCGTGGCTAGATTTGTGAAAACTCACATTCAATTATTTACGCAGATTTCTGATCCCCAATGATTCTACAGAAGGTTCTTTCTAGCAGGCAAATGACGACGTCACACTTCTGCATTACAGTGTTGTTTATCCTAGTATGACACTACAGTACTCAATCCTGTAGCCATTGGACCTAAACATGAGCCTGGTGACTGAGACCATTGCAAATTATTTCTGGCCTGTGGGCAAAGTGTGACATAGAAACAGTAAATCGCTGTCCCAGTTTCAGAAGAGCAGTATTGCATAGATTACCCATGAGGTCCACCAGTAGCCATTTTCAATACAGGGCAAAAGAGGAACCAACACAGAATACACCACAAAAAAAAACAGGTGACAATGAAACGCATTACTTAATTTAGGTGAACATACTGTACTGCAGCAATGGAGACGCACACATAAGCCTCCATGTGTTCCAACAATGATAAATTAACGTTAGATCTAAAATATTAGCTGGTTATCTTTGGCTTGAGCGTTCGCTCTTGTAGTCAACCAAGGAGTGAAACACAAACAACTAAGTGCTTCTGATGGCAGACAGTGACATTTGTTTTTCCCAACACATAAAAGAATTTAAAAACCCGAGGGGGCAGCGGGCTACCCTGTCCTACGCCCCGTCTCCCTGCAGTTCCTTCAGAGGTCACCGTCTAAAGCAGCGGGCGGCTCCTCGTCCAAGCGGAACCTTTTACAATGAGCGTATGGAGAGTCCAGGAAATTCTCCTTGTCTTCGGGGTCCTCGGGCGGGGCGGCCCACTTGGCCCCACTGCTCCTCTCCCGGGTGGCACGGGGGGTGACGGGCTCTGGACCAGGACACAGCCATGGGTGGTTTAGACAGTCTGCAGCACTGGGCCGGTCCCTAGAGGGAAACACCATCAATTAAGAGGAAATGAAGACTGTTTAGAAACAGTCTAGGACTGGGGAGACCAGATCTTGTCTTGAAAAGTATCTTGCCAATACATTATTAGTCAGCATAGTGACTCTGCATTTTTTTCTAGCAAACATAAAATGATACTAGGTATAATAACTTGTTCTCTTATCTTCTCTTATCGTGTTCTTGTTTTCTACTGCTTAAAAAACACACATCACATTAGGGTTCATTAAACTGAATGTCAAGAATGGTTTAAAGCCATACATCCCGACAAGGAAAAGAGAGGCTTAATCAATTATTTAGGTTAAGCTCAATAAGGAATTCCTGCTTATAAAAAACATAAAAAAACCTAATAAAAAGACAATGAGCAGTGAAGCCCCGAGAAGCCCTTCAGTCAGACTCACTCAGGAGTTTTGACCAGCAGCATGCGGATGAAGTCGACAGCCATCTCAGACACCCTGAAGAAAGTCTCCCTGCTGTAATCCACGTTGACCTGAGACACGTTGAGGTACGTCTCCTGCTTGTCATCCCCCACGAATGGAGACTCTCCGGTCACCAGCATGTAGGCGATGACTCCCACGCTCCTGAGAAACGCACACACGTAAAGGCCGTGGCATGCTTCCGCGTACACGCGACGCAAATTTCGTCACGCGTTGCCAAAATTTTGTGATCGCGCGTCTCGTACACTTTGCCTGCACCTTGACTGCGCATGTGCGAAAACTTAGTGTGTAGTAATATGTTGGTGGGAATAGGCAGAGGAGGGGGACTGGAAGTGACAGAACACTTTAAAACTGCTGACCAGGTGGAAAGAGAGCATCATTTTGAAGAAGTGAGGTCGTAGTGCGCATGCGTCCAGAAACGCATCCACGCCAACATAAAAACAGAGTATGCCATGTATGCCATGGCGTAAGTGGTCATGTATGCGAACGGTACGCGCGCACCACACCCAGACTGCGTACACATGCTACGGCCTTTAGAAACGCATACTGAAATCCCTGCGCTCAAATATAGGACGGTTATTTAAAAATCTTGAAATCATCTTGCAACCACATTGAGAACCATTGACATAGGACATTGTTTCCTGATACATGTAGCTTGCAAGGACTCACCATAAATCAGATGCCGTTGTGATTGGCTCATAATTCAGGATCTCAGGGGCTAATATGGTGAAAAGGGTGAGAATAATATGTATTCTGTTAATAGGCTATAGCCCGAACACTGGTATACATGCATTTTCTTTTTACAGGTCATGCAACTAATAACACAAGATTAGCTGTCAGGGTGAGTTACATTTATGGCTTGATAGCAGTATGGACAATTATCTCAACATTAATTTATGTTATATAATTAGCTTACATACACGATAACTGTGTTTACTGAGAATGACTCTTACAAAAAGGATTCTCAAATAGCTGTGTAGCATTGTGGCCCTCAATACGGAAGGAACTTATAATGAATGGCACAATGTGAGACGTCTCAACCACGATTACCAAAGTGACCGACCTTGCTGGGTAGATGAATAAACCAAATTATTTTCATAATACAGTTTTATTTTGGCCAGATCTTATAAATTTTATATCTTTTATGGCTGCCATCTTACCCACATACTCAGGTGTGCCAAGGATCTCTCTAAGTTCTCCCACTGCGCCCAGCCTACGTGCCAGGCCAAAGTCCACGATCTTAATGTCTCCCAGAGGAGACAGGCTGGTCAGGAGAATGTTCTGGGGCTACGAATAATACACAACAGACAAGCACACACAGTCGTGAACCAGAATGAAAAGAAAAACATGTGCAATTTATCCTAGTTAACAAAACTAGATTAAACCAAATAAAGGCATCCTTCAGCCAAAATGTGCCGATTCCTGCTAAGGTGTTTTATGGCAAGGTGCAGGAATAAATAGGCCCTGCCCACTGTGTGCCTGGCTCTGGGCTAGGAACTCGTTTCTCATAAAAGGCAGGCATAGCCTATTGACTACAGGACTAATCTGGGCACTTTACCATCTCTCGTCTTCACCGAGCTGACCCGAGACATGGGACACACATTCTAAACTCGTACAGAAATACATACACCTGAGCTGTGTGTGCAAAGAGGGTGTGTGCACAGTGCGAGTGATGTCTGAAAACAGGTGCACCTAACATTGGCTTCTTAACGTGATTACATCCAGTATGTGTGGGCCTGTGCACCTACAGCCATGGAAAATATAATTTTTTTCCATGGCTCTATCTATCTCTATATCTATCTATGCCGAAGGGTACTTTTGTTATAATGTACAATATTCATACATCGCTCAGGAGCGAGAGAGAGTATGTGCAGGTCTGTGCATGTGTGAGAGTGCACACCTTTAGGTCCAGGTGGACTAGGTTACTCTGATGAAGATGATGAACACCCTCCAGGGTTTGTCTGATCAGCCTGGTGATCTGAGCTTCTGGCAGCAGCTCGTCCGATACACAGTGGTCAAAGATCTCCCCCCCCGCAGCGCTGGAGACAAACACACACACACACACACTGAGACTGGCACCTCGGAATACATCCAACGGTTTATAAGACAGTGGAGGTGGTCTTTAGGGGTCTTTGGGGGTGGAAAGATATAAAGGGAAATGAAGTTAGTTAAAAAAATACCTCTGAAAGTGCTCTAACTTTGACGTGAAACTTAAAAGATGTAAACCTAATGATGAAGGTTTAAAAGGTGCCACTGGGTCCAGAAGGTGACACCAAGACCAGGAAGTCACAAGGTCCATCAACACAACCACGGCTCCAAGACGTGTCCTCAAGAAAGACTCCTTAGCCAGTCAAGATTAAAATCTGTGCTTTTAATATAAATAGGTAGCTAAGCAAGTGAGACACGGTTTGAAAAATGTATTCAAATGTCTCCAGGAAACAAGATGCTACTGTGTGATTCAAGTAACTGTGTGTCAGAGGCCTAGTGCATCTTGTGTTATTCCATGTCAGGATCAGCAGGTTTCTAGTGTCCCACTCTGTTTTCAGGAAAGGATTAAACAGTCTCCAGACGGAGGGAGGACACTGTTCTTTTGAGGGCTGGGTTTCCGAATCAACATGTTTTGAGGGTGCGGTTGGCAAAACAGATTTTCACCTTAGGACAGTTTTGTGGATTCCTGCCAATAATCTGTGTCTCATCTAGTTTTTGTCTTGTTGATACAAATAAATCGATGTCAAGATAATTAACATTCAAGGCGAAGGCCCATCACAGAACAAGGCCATTTGACTATAAGCTATAAGCTACAGGCTTATTATAATAATAATATTTATTATTATTATTATCATTATCATCATCATGTCATCTCCAGGGGCAAAATACTGTAGATAAATACACTGCTCAAAATTAAAATGAAAAGGAACACTGAAATCACACATTGAGTCTTGATGAACGAAATATATTGAAGATCAAAATCTTTCCTACACATTGTGTCATTCGTTGAGAACAAAATGACTAACAACGGTCAATGGAAACCAAAATCACCAACTGATTGAGGGCTGGATTCAAACTCACACTGAAAATCAAATTAAACTATTGAAATCAGAGGCTGTTTCAACTTGCGTGAATTTCCTCACGGCAACTCATGATGTGACTCAGTATAGGCTCAGTAGTAGTATGGCCCCCACGTGCCTGTATGCACTCCGACAACGTCTGGGCATGCTCCTGATGAGACGGCGGATGGTGTCCTGGCCTGGGGGATCTCCTCCCAGAACTGGATCAGGGCATCATTGAGCTCCTGGACAGTCTGTGGCACTACTTGGTGGCCAGTCCAAGAGTAAATATTGGACTGGCTTTTACTAATTGAGCAAACATATGCAGGGTTGCAAACTGTTTATACTGTCCTGGCGTTAGCTGTAATGATCTGTCTCACGGCTAACGGGAAACCGACAACAAAAATCCGACAGCAGAGTGGACATCCCCGTAGGCTGTAACCCTATGTAATCCCTGTCTGACTGAGTTTTCAAATTTTTCCAGATTCCAAAAGTCATCTAACCTCATCTAGGCCTTTTTCAGGCTAGCATGCAAAGAAATATATTCGTCTCACGCCAAAACATTTGTCAAGTCTTGACAATCTCATGCCAAATAAGCTTTGAAAGTTTGCGACCTTGCAAACCTATCTCAGCTAGCTTGTAATAAATGACACTGTCAATGTGAGAATATCATGTCGCCAACTATTTTTTTTCCGATTACACCCATACTCCATATTGAAACACTTAATATGTATGAGCTGAAAACACAAGCAGTATTTCGGCTAAACTAAAGCTTTTTGTCATTCGTTCTCTAATGTTCAAGTGTTCATCTCATATGTCACAATAAATAATATGCAGAGTCACATTTGCGTAAAGTCCTGAGATATTACTCTTTCAGTCGACATGGTTCTTTGGTTTCTGACATTTAGATAGCCCAATATCCCTTGTCAAATAATGAAAAAACAACAACATTATAATGCATATTAAGGCTTTATTGAATAATAATAAAAAACTAGAGTCAAAAGTGCTAAATTATGATATGATACGACGTATTAAAAATAAATGAATAATCGTTGTTTACAATAGTAAACCAGCTCTTCCAGGTCAGGATTCCACCCAGTGCGTGACCTCAGAGACACATAGCTGCCATGTGTATATGGTCAATTCTGGGAAAGACACATTCAGTCTCCCCCACGAGAGAGAATTTACAATGTAATAAGGAGAAGTAACGCTATAATAAAAGAAGTAGAAAGTGCCCTTCCCGCACCTATGCAGATGTTTCCAAACAAGTTTTAGTAGACACTATGCACTATGCATGCGTTTACGTGGACCCATATATCTCTAAAAATCCCAAAAATCACACACACACACACACACTCACACTCTTCTCGAAAGAACAGAACAGTCTCACTGCTATGAACTCACTATTCCAGCACCAGGACGATGTCGTGGTCCGTCTCATAGGCAGCATGCAGGTTGACCACTCGCGGGTTGTTCCGGGCCATCTCTAGCACGGCCATCTCGTGCACGACCTCCGCCCGGCAGTCGCGACCCCGCCGCCGCTTCCTCAGGAATTTGGCAGCAAACACTTTCCCCGTGGCCTTCTCCACACAGTGCTTGACCACGGCAAACTTTCCCCTACCAGGGACGGATGGAGAACAAGAGTCAGGTATTCTGGCCTCTTGCGGTTACTACCGTTTCATTTTGTACCCCGGATGTTGCTGTGCCTTCCCATTACTTTCTGCCAGTACATGATGAAACATACAGTGCGTCATGTAAAGCCATAAACGTCACTTCAGAAATGCTATGCATTTCATTTCTGAAATTGGCCAAATTATCTGAAATGCTCTGCATGACTCTTGGTGTCTGGATAAGATACATTACGATATATAAACCCGATTTTATCAATCCCAAGGTTGGTTTTGGTGCGGTCTTTAGTTTTCTGGTTTCTTAGGCTGTGGCCAGGCCTTTGAGCACCACAGTGTTGTCAGTTAGGTCTGTGCTTGATCTTCTGCTCACGGGACAAACCATATTATGAAGCATCAGCCATCATAACTGATAACCCTTACGGTGCACTAGCTCAGGTTTATTTTATATTTGGGTGCTGTAGGGCTTGAATTGTATGACAATTGAGAGAGCACATTTCCAATTTAATAGGATAATTACTGACTATTTTTAACTAGTCCTCATTTTACAATCTTTTCCAACCATAGGGACTGTTTCTAACCAAAATCTAACAAATCACATTTACACTCTTGTCTGAACAAGCTAGTATTAAAAAAAAAGAATCACACAGGGCAAGAACAATCTGGAGAAAACAATTTAAAAAAAACGTTTTTCACCCAATACATGTCCTAGTAGTGGAACATGGATAAGCCAATCTACAGTATGGACACAAGCAGATAGATACAGAGGTTTCAGTTTAGGAGTTCTGAGGATCTCCGCTGTCAAGACTCCATGTCTACAATCAAAGGGGCCACCCAAAAAAATTGAATTGGCTGGAATTATCTTTTTAACTTTTAAACTCATCTCTGCAGTCGTGACTAATTAAAAGTGCCTATGCTGGCAGGTGGGCAAACAAACCTTGATTACACATTGAAGAATTAAGGCCCTGTCCACACGAGCACAGTTTCGTTTGAAAACGTATTTTTATTATTTCAATTGCTACATTATACCATTATTTACACTCTTGCCTGAACAAGCCAATATAAAAAAAAAATAATCACACTGGGCAAGAACAATCTGGAGAAATACATTTAAAAAAAAAAAAACTTTTTCACCCAATACATGTCCTAGTACTGGAACATGGATAAGTTAATCTACAGTGTGGACACAAGCAGATAGATAAAATATACAGGTTTCAATTTCACAATGACCACGTTTACAACCAACTAAAGCTCAGGTCACAAGGCTCTTACTGTATTCCTATCATAGAGTCTGATTAGGAGATCCTTAAATAAACGTACTTAATTGCTCCTCGTGGCAGAAAATGTCTGCTTCACAAAATCTGCTGTAAAAATATTATATGTTCATATTTCTTTCCACTTTAAATGATTCAATCTAATAAAAATTGTTCAGCCTGACACATACATATCAAAAATATTTTGGGAATTTTAACCCTTTAAAAGGCCAGTATGTTTACATAGCTCCACTGTGTTTTTATATTTGTTTGTGGGAGACCAAATTATTTTTCCATTCTTTGAGGTATATCCCGCTGCTGCTTTGTCCATTTATCCTCCACTCACGTTCAGATGAATCTTCAACTCAGACTCATTGTCTGAGTTGGACTCCAGCTCTAATTCTACTTCTGAGGCCTCCTCCGTGGACTCAGAGTCCTTGGAGCCATCCTCAGAATTCATGATAATCTCCAGAGCCTTCTCTGTTGTGAAGTGTCTTGCCATCTCTCAAAATTACTACTGCTCCTACTAACCTGCTCCTAATAACCTGCTGCAGTGCACCTGCATAAACAACCTGAACTAGAACCAAAACAAAGTAAAAAATGTGTGCCCTGAACAAAAAATAGCATAATCTTGTGGACAAATATAAAAATCAAAAATGTAAAGTTAGTACTCCAAAATTATATCTTAATTTATTGGAATGCATCAGTTTATGTTAAAATAAATGTTGGGATCAAAAATTGCATTTTCAATGTGGCACGTTTTGTCCCGAGGAACACTTAAGTCGGTTTATGATTTACTTTGCTATTTTAGGCTAATTTACTGTAAGAAGCTGAGAGACTATTCTAAAAAAGAATTCAAATTTAGATCTTCTGGCAAATTTGAGCTATATTCATTAAACACAGCCAAAATGGCTTGAAAATAAATTAAAAAATGGCACAAAATGTCCTGAGGATCTCCTAAGGGTTTAGCCATCCATCCATCGTCGTCCGCTTATCTGGTGTCTGGGTCTTCTCCAAGGCCTTCTCCCAGCTGGACGTGCCTGGAACACCTCCCTAGGGAGGCGCCCAGGGGGCATCCTTACCAGATGCCCAAACCACCTCAACTGGCTCCTTTTGACGCAAAGGAGCAGTGGCTCTACTCCGAGCTCCTCACGGATACCTGAGCTTCTCACCCTGTCTCCAAGGGAGTCGCCATCTACCCTCCTGAGGAAACCTCGTTCTTTCGGTCATGACCTGTTTAAGTTTATCACCTGGAATATCAGTGGGAGACATGAAGCCCGTCTTTGCTTCTCAAAAGTCCCTCAATATCAGGTTCCAGCTGACTGACTGACAGAGTGAGAATGTCATGGAGGTTAGAGTCAGTCTTTGAGTTAATAGAACGTTGAGACAAAATGAACTTCTGACCATGAATTAATCATGTGTTTCCTGTAGCCTACTGACTGAGCCTATACAGCTGCCATCATGCAACGAGTGAACAACGTAAGCGTCCAAGAACATTCATGCATGCGTGAAAATGAACTCATATAAAAGGGTCATATAAAAGATTAGTTTAAAAAGAACGAAACGTTCACGAGCAACACAAAACTATTCTAAACTACGATTTGCTGAGGTTTCATGCCACTCCACTGACCACTTTATTCTCATATTAATTCCTCAAACACAACCACTCAGTTGAACAATCAAGTTTTTAAAACATTCTAAGAGTTAATCTATCAAGATTAACTAGAATTTTTAACTAGAATCGTCTTGTATTTAACATGCTCAGTAGCTCGGAGAGAAACCTGACAGACACCTGTAAATGAAACTGTCACATAAAAAATATGTGTGTACAACATTAACCATAAGAGTGAAAAAGAAATTTCCCTCATGACGGATTAATAAAGTATGCTTTCTTCTGATATTCTTACAGAATGTGTTTACCTATGACCGTAATAAACCACATGCATTGCTGTAACAAATCCAGATGTGAATTATGGCTAAGGCTTATTAGCAGTTGATGTACACTATGTACATATATTACTATATTGTTGATTTACTGTACGTATTCCAGGTCCTATTATTGCACTTACTGATTTTATACTCTATAACACATTTATAAACTGTGGCTCAACATTTTGATTGGTATGCTGTAACTACCAAATGTACTGTGCCTTTTGAAATATTGTGTTAGACCAGTTATTTTATTTTAGTAACTTTATTTGCCTATTGGCAAAATATGAAAAATCAAATACAATTGTACTTTTTTTGTTGATATTGCTTATTCTTTTATATTAATACAAAATATGAATACAAAAAAGAAGAAGTCTGTCTGACTTCACTGACATACTTGTCGTCCATTTGTTGTGTTAACCTGGACACTATAAGATTTTATTTAAAGCAATATACATCACAACGAGTGCTTGCTTCTATATTATTTAATTGTCTGAAAGTTTCGCTCACTGAATATAGTGTTAAACTCAGATTATAACACGACTGAAATTATTTTAGGAGTCAAAGAAAGAAAGACAACTCGCATATTGACAACGCACGAATGACATTTAAAACATTCAAACAAAAACGCCTGCTTCCTCGGCGCTGTAACTAGACAAAATATGGAGGCTTATCTGTTTGCTTAGTGTTCCATTTGTTTTTGAATATTAGTATTTTCTCTGTCGTCTTTATTATTCCATTTTCCATGAGGAGAAAGCACAGTTGTTGCCGCATATCTTCATCAGAATAGAACAGGCGGGTGGTTGATTCTACACGGTCCTCATGCAGTGTTTAAGACCAGCCCACCGCTCTGCCTCCACAAACAGTAGTTTGATTCTCGTTTGATTCCGATTACAAAAACCAACTATGACAGAAGTCGCCACAGCTCCCGCCGCCTCTCCGGAGAAATCCCCCAAGAAATCCCCCAAGAACTCCCCTAAGAATTCTCCCAAGAAGAGAGCTTCTCACGCTAAGAAGAGAGCTTCCCACCCTA